>WTSP01023656.1:473-14411 GCA_025331215.1 Actenoides lindsayi
TAGAGATAAATGTAGCTAACCAAAATTAGGTGTCTACCACAAGGTAAGCGGAATTGCATACTGAGCTCCCTTAGCTGTACAACTACACTGAGATATTTGATGCAGCAGGTATGGCACACTTCTTAGAGCTAAACAATTATGGTTACTGCAATACTGAGTAGTCTGTAGGCATCTCAGTGTTTGTAAATTGACTTGAAAAGCAGGAATTCATCATATGAAACCCATATACATTTACCAGTTCTTAGCTCTGCTTATTTCAGCTATTCCATAATTGTGCATGTTGTATTGTGTCTAGAGGTCTCAGACTGTGGTATTTCCACCTCATTACTCTTAAAACAATTCTTCAGTTTTAGGAATTCAATTCCACTCAGTGAAAGTTTCCTTCCTTAATTTCTCTCTCTCACATACAGTCAAAGGCCTATGAATCACACAATTCAATTCTTCCATGTCTTGATGGAGATACGTCTCCAGATAGCTGCCACATCCATACATACAAGCTTTCTTCCTAATCTCTGCCCATTCTGATCACCTTTGAAAAATTTCTGTATCTAAGATCTACGAGAAAGTGAAAAGAATATTTACTCATGCACACACCTGTATACACACAATGAATTGTAGTCAATGTGTTCAGCTCATATATGCAGGAAGAAAGCAAGAAATGAATGTTTAAGCATTTTCATGTATCTTCCCTACTTCAGTAGACCTTTACCATTGACTGCCAGCTGATAATCTACCTTTATATGCACATGCATACACAGATCTACATATGTTTGTTTAGATACAGATACATATGTATAAATTTGTACTGGAGTCTTTGAGAGAAGAATTCTTTTGATTTTCTCTGGACATCTGATGTTCCTTAAGGCAGTTGTCATCCTACATTAATTTGTCTTGTTCTGCCTCAGCTCACTCTTTTTTGTCTTAAATGCCATATTAGAAAATGTTACAAGCTCCCCGCCTCTTTCAGCATACCCACAATCCACCTGGGCATGTAGGGAAGCATGCCATGATCCTTCCTGACACATGTCAGCAAACATCTCATCAGGGGCTCAGCTGTGTCACCCCCAATGATACTGCGTGGCAAGATCAGTCCTTGGCTATATTACAACCTATCCTGCCCTCAGGGGAGGTAGGGAGGACTATGCTAATTGGTTCTGACCCTCCAAGACAGAGGGGGGAAATTGCCTTCATCCGGTGCAACGTGCCAGATCTGTTCAATAGAACCCAGGGCGCTGCAACGTGCATAAACCCTTCCAGCGCCTTTACAAGATGGCAGAAGCCCATATCTGTGTGCGTGTGGAGAGATGATATGGTACAAAAGTCAGATGAGCAACTTCTCCCACATTTATTCCAAATAAATACAAGAGCCTCTTCCCACTCACAGCACTGAAGCATTTCTGAGCCTGGCTGTGGGGTTATATAAACATATGTTTGGACCCTACTGCATAGCTGTTGCTTTTGTGCTCCTCAAACGGCCTGGCTTCTCTTCAGACCTCTACTCCCCTGGAGTCAGTGGGGCTGATTCTGAAATTGAGGAGAAATACAGAAAATCACTATGTTTTAAAATACCCTGTCTATGTTTTACTTTCTTGAAAGAAGGCAGGTTTTCTAGATCACCTGTTCTGAACAGCCAACAGAATACAAGATGCAGGGAGACACAGGAGTTCCTGCTCTTGCACCGAATTTGCCCTCAGCCCCTGCAGAGCCTGACCCTGAATCAGTGCACTGGCAGACCAGCAAGGGGGTTAAAGAACCAGTTGTTCCCTGACCTGTCTCTGTATGTCCACTTTATCAGACAAAGACATCTTCACACCACTTGTCAGTGTGCTAAAGAATAAATGCAAGACTGAAAGCTGTAAGCTTTCCCCCATAACATTAATTCTTCTCTTTTTTTTTTTTTCCCTCTCTCTTGCTTGCTTTCTTTCAAGTATTTCTTCTTCTGCTTTAATCACACCTGACTAAACTCTGTGGTTTTGTGCTTCTGGTGCCAGATGATGTACACAGGTCTGTGACTTTATGTTTCCCTAGCATGCAAATATAGCTGCCTTGTTCTTTGCTGGACCAGAACTTCAGAGTCATCATCTCCAATAGAACCAGATCCCTTTTCAGATTATACATTCTTAGTTATGTTGCAGAAACATTTTGGAAGAGAAACGAAGGGGGGCACATTATGCGAAATAGTTAAAGCAACATTGGATAAAGAAGAGAGAAATTTAATCTCATAGCCTCTTTTCGATCAAGCTTTCAGAAGCACCAGGTGCTCTAGAAGAAGCAGAAGGCAGTTTTAAGATAGCCTTACACCAAACCAGTTCCTTGCCAGTTTTCCCAAATTAGATGTTGGCTTTCATCCTGTGTGATAGATATTTTGTCTCTTCCCAAGTCTCAGAAACAGATAGTCCTTGTAGAACGAAATCTAGCAGAGAAACTCCTTTATACTGCATGCCAAGGCAAATAACTTGTTCTGCAATGCAGCATGGGGAAGGTAGGGGTTAGTAGGAACTTAATATAAGTTGAGCGGGGGGTTGTTGTTTTTTCCTTATTTGTTTATCAAAGGGATGCCAGATTTTGCTTAAGTAACTTGGGTTTAAATGCAGACATGCACACACATGCACAAACAGAGGCAACCTAGTGCTTCAATGCCGGGGGAGTGCAGAGCTGTCAGGACTATGTCATGGCAAAGGCATCCCATCAGCTAGAGGGGGTGATTTTCTGGGCCTTGGTTTGAGAAGCAGACAGATGACTGACAGGGGTTAAAAGCTTCCTGCTTTCTTTTCCACATTGCCTTCTTGATGGTAAAGAGTTCTCTGTCCCTCACACAGAAGGTACTCTATGATTTCAAAGCATTTTGCTGGAAATACTGTACAGCTTATTATAGCTACTGTAGCCCTTGGCAGAGATGCCCAGCTGAGCCTAATTCCCCATATCCTTAACTCATCAGCCCCTGATCATAATGCAGGTTCAGCGTCCTAGAGGACCATTAAATAAAAAAATACACACATAAAAACCCAATTAGTACATTTCATGATGGTGAGAGGTGTCAGACTGAGAGCCCAGGGCATAGAAGTCCTCTGCTTAGTCACAAGACAAGCAATGTAATCTACCCCCCAGTCTCCTGTGGGCCTGACCCAGAGGACCTGAAACCAGAGGGTAAAAAGGAACTCGGGCTTCTTCCCTCTTTTACTTTACAGCTGCTTGGCTGAGACTGTCACAGGTGAACGTAGTCCATTGTGACACTCGGGATACAGTCAAGCACACTTGTGTGCAAGGAACTGAGCACAGCCATTGCAACCTTAAACACTGGCAGCAAGGAGGGAAAATATGCTAATGGTGCAGGTTACAAAGGGAAATTAGGAGAAGGATATCCAGACAAAAAAAAAAGAAAAGAAAAGAGAAACATGACTCTAAGTGGCTGTGGTGCTCATGAAGATCATCATTGGAGCCAGTGAAAAAAGTGGTGGCACTCAGCTCTGAGAATGTGATCAATGTTACATGAGAACAACAATAAAAAGAATTGGAGATTTCCCACAGAGCCCAAGAGAGTTGGTACTCAACTGCTTCTGAAATAGCCCACACCCCCTATAGGATTTTTTGCAAATACCCTCTGGGGAAATTGTCTGCCTTGCATTTAACCAGTTTTGTCTCCAGAATGGGTGTGGGCTTCCTCCATCCATGCCTCATTTTAGCACACCTAATAAGCAGATGATGGGACCTAAGGTCCTGTTGTCCAGCAACACTTTCCTTAGAAGAGACTGTATCAAACTTTCTAGAAGATGATGCAAGAAACCTCACAGATTTCATAAGCATGGGAGACTATGACCTCTTAAACGTCTTACTGGTTCACTGAGCCTGAAGCTGAGACATCATCGTGACACATGTGCTGTAAACACCTCAATAGATGAGATCTCAGCTCAAAAATCAAGCCTTCTGTGCTTCATTATTTAAATGTTCTTATGCCTGAAAATAATAATGCCAGACAACTAACATGAAAACAGCTTCTCCTTAGCCAGGATATAGTCTAATGGGCAGAAGTAAATTAGTGGCCATGACTTCTTATGTCCCAAATCTAGTGGTGAGGTTCCTGCTTAGGTGTTGCTTAATGGTTGTCATTTCGAGGTGGGGGTGGGATGGTTCATACATGCTGCTCGGTCTTCAGCAGCATCAGGATGAGCTTTACCAGATGATACCTTTACCAGGGGAATACAGGTGCAGCTCAACAGCATGTGGTTTATTGTATTCTCTAACCCATCAAGTGTGATTAAATGGGTCTTGCTTGGCTACAGCATAATACTAGACTTATTTTTTTGCACTTTGCAAAGTAAAACTTTCAATTAAGAAACAAGAAAGAATAAACATTCTATTTCTGTGGTTTTATTCTATCAGTTCGTTCATTGTCTCTCCCTAATAAATAAGATCCATCAGGATCAACAGGTTTCAGGACTGATTTTCTCTTATTATCACCAAGGGGAGTCGGCTTTGTTGTTAACCTTTCAATTTATTTAAAATGCCCTGGATTTTATATTCAATTTTTATGCTCCCTGTTTCTGATTGTTTCCTTGAAATGGGAACTTCAAGGACTTTGATAAATGGATTGAAAGGTTGCCTTATTTCTCTGTCACTTCTGTCTTTGCGTCCTCTGCAAAATGCTGTTTTGCAAATCATAAAGCTGGAGATTGCAGTAAGTATTCATCAGAGTAAGGCACAGAGGGCTGTAGGGGCATAACAGATTAGATAGTCCCAGTAAGGGGCCGGTAGCAAGAGCTGATGGGAAATATATGTGAGCTGAAATTAAGACAAAAAGACATAGACTAGATATCAGTGCAGTCTTTTTGGTGGTGGATTCTATTAGCTGAAAGCAGTTTTCCACTGCTTTGGTCTCTACTGGTCTGGAAGCCATGGAAAAAGGCATTCAGTGGTTTTGTGAAATTATACTAAAGAATTCATTTACTTGTTTGGAACTCATTTACACTTTTTTTTTTTTTCCTACTAACTCCCATTGAAATAGTGCTCATACAGGTATGTGTGAGGCTGTGAGAGAGTTTGATAGTTATCCATCACTGCACAAATTGTCATCTAAAAAGAAAATTACAACACTTGACAACCACCCCCCACCACCACCCTAAGACAGGATTGCCATTACTGGTGTATTCAGTACTCCTTTGAATGATGCATTGCAAATAAGTATCTTCCTCAGAACAGGTTTTCATGAAATGACTCACAGCTAGTAGACTTAAGCACCTAGTCCCTACTTTCTCCATTCAAGACACCAGTATACCCACACAGCATCTGTCTTTAAACAGTCAAACTCCGGGCTTAGGTAACAGCAGAATGAGAAGCCTTAAGCACTAAATAGGTTGTTTCCCTCATGGATGAGCTCAAATTGGGTTTCTGTCCCTCTTGCATCATTGCAGTCATTGCACCAGAGCCCACACCAGGAACACATAGAGATCTTGTCAAAACCACAGTGGCTGGCCATTTTGTAGCAGAGTCAGTGAATGAATAACTCATAGAGGGAAAATTCTAGTGGTGACAACTCCTTCTTCCTCCCAAAACTCCCTCAACCACCAGCTAGTCAAAGGCTTACACATTTTTTCATCAAAAAGGGATTTTCTGTGATCTGGTCTCTCCTCTCCATACTGGAGAAGTCCACAGAACTGTCCCCTGGACCCTCCCATCCCATGGCTGAACCACTGTGACTGATGGCTCTCCTGCTGTTCCCATGCTCAGCTTGAGTGAGACCCAAGGAACTCCCTTTTCCATGTTCTGAGCTCACCCAGCTCAATCAGGAAAGGCATCTTACAGGTACCACTGACAAAATCCAGAGCTTATGGCACTTCACAACGAGCTGCTTTCTCAAAGGGACACGATCACCATTCAGTGCCAGTGCTAATGCAGCCGGTAGTGAGAGCGCAAAGATCTTGCAGATGATTCAAATGTGTGATTATCACACTTGTCCCTTCACACACCTCCATAAGGGCAGCCAGGACCCATGTTCCTTCTGGCTCTGTGCTTTTCACTCCCTTTCACTGTGTTACTATGGCAAACAAGGGAAATGTTCAGCTCCCAGCTGAGTCATTGCCTCCTTCCCAAAAACAAATGTGTCCTGGACTGCTCTTTCGCAGGAGCTGCCAAACATGCAACCCAATATTCACCCTAGATTCTTAAGCAGCTACAGACTACAGCTTGTAGCCGAAACCATTAATACTATTAATAACACCTTTTTACCTGAGACCTTTTCAAACTGCAGGACCCAAAAGCGCATGATGCATTTTACTACCTATATGTTGCAAATCCACATCATCCTAGGAATTTCACAGACGTCACTGATGCAAGCTGAGCTCCTTGCAACCACAGAGCAACAGCACAGACAGACCTCAGGTATTCCTGCTTCAAACTCACAAATGCGTCACCATACAAAAGAACAACAGGTCTTCTCCAGCACCCCAGCTACCTACTGTGCTTTGATGTACCACCAAACATCTCCAGACCTGTGCAGACAGGGCAGTGCACTAGAGCATTGCAAGTGGTGTGCAAACTTCCATTTTCCAGGATCATTTCTCCTAGCAGCAAAAGGCTGGCAGTGGTTCAGCTGAAACTAGTAGATTTACCATGCAGGCTAACATTGCATTCAGATGTTTCTACAAGAGATTTTAGTTCCCTTTCAGAACATTTTTTTTTCAGAACCTTTTGGAGCTATGATCTCTTGTCTAGTCTCTTTGTCATTATATGTGACTATCTATCCATCCATCCATCCATCCATCCATCCATCCATCCATCCATCTGTCCTTCTGTTCACAGACTCACTTTCTTTCTCCCTATAGGTAAGTACCTACAGTTCCATGCAAAGGGCAATGCACATTTGTTCATTGATGGCCATCTCATCTCATTTTGATTGATTTAGAAGGCAAGCCTATTCTTTTTACTTGCTTTCACTTCAAATGCCATAGCCATCGCAAACTTACCTGAGCATCTCTGACCTTTACTTCCTATGACCATTTTCTGCCAAATACCTCCCCCGAAAAGGCTTGATTTTGTACAACTATAATTTTCTATATGGAACAATGAATTTCTTCACTTTTGCGTTCCCCCCTTGCGAGCTGCGGAGGGGCAGTGTTCGGAGGATCACTTGGCAACATCCTGGGGTTTGAGAATGAGTTGAGCTGATCTGCATTGGGGTGAGACTGTATGTAAGGAAGGGAGGGAGGGAAGGGGGAGACAGAGACGCAAGAAACTGCATCACTTCCACGACTGCTACTGCTCAGGAGAAAGGAGCAAAAGAAATATATATCTGTCTGCCTATTAATTTAAATCTAGACCTAGGAAGAAGTCAACGAACTGTAATTTATGAGCTGTCAAAGCCTGAAAAATTCCTTTTGACACTGTATTTTCAGTTATTACATGCTTTCCTGCAAGACGACAACGTAATTCCGTAGGGAGCCTTCTAGTGAACAGCACAATGGCAGAGGGCAGTGGGGGCTTTCTTATTATCTTTTCTTCCCCCTTTCTTCTTCTCTCCCCACTCCTTTCAATCATCCCCTCTTTCCTACCTTGCTGCTCACCCAAACAGTAACAAGGAAGTAAATCAGCAGCAGTCCCCACCCTTCCAGCCTCTCAGCACCTCCAAGGCAACACTGAGTGCCAGGCTAGGTCTGGCACCATGCAGAGATTTCTAAGGACTCACTTCGTGATGGAAATGGAGGTGAGACAGTGACCTCAACTCTACCAAACACAAGGAAAAAGCAGTTTCTCACACTCTCTCTGGCATTTTAAATACTTTGGTTGGTTTTCCTTCTGCCCATGCTAGGCACCCACCACTCCTGTGCACCTGTTAGCTGAATTTCTCTCACTTGTATTAGTATTGTTCCACAACTCTCAGCTACCTCAGATCCCCAGAAGCTGGCCACACTGCCTGCCTGGTTCACTGCTCCTCCCTCCACAAAGTGAACCAGAGAAGTGGAGAGTCCTGTGAGGGTCCTGCATCACATGTACTCTCCTGGGGCAGAATGATATCTCCTCTTTCCCAAAATCTCCTGCAGGTTTTCTCCCTGGAAAGCAGTGCCAGGCTTGTGGGATAGACATGCCATCAAACGCATGGACCACATGTAAAGCAGGGGGTAGTGTGGTATTTAGGTGGTTGTGTTGCTGGAGGAGAAGACATAAAAGGGTTGCCTGCTCCTGGGCACCTGTCCACATCTACATCAAGCTTTGGGGACACATGGGGTTGGAGAGTGGTGGCAGTGGCACCATTGCCCAATGCCAGTTAGTGGGGGAGATCAGGCTAACATCAAATCAAGCTTGACCTGAAAATGTTTCAGTTGCCTAAATCCAACCTGAAGTTCCTCTGGCATCAAGCTCATTTCCTTACCACTTAGGGACAGGAGTGGGGGAGGCATTTCACAACAAATGTCATTTATCCCTTACTTCCAAAGCTTTTTTTCTTAGGCACACAATTGCCTTTTAATTTGAGTTGCTAGTGGTGGGAAGGTTGCCTTTTTGCTTTATTTTTTTCTTCCCAGCTTTGGTTTCTCACTTACAGCTCAGAAACCCCTTTTAAGGTCTATTCTTTATGAAAGGCACTTCGCCTCATATTTAGGGAATCACACCCACATGCTGCACGCATCCATATGCAAACATACAGACATATACACGCCTTTTCTGAGTGAACTGAACACCCAAACTTGTGCTTTAATATAATTTAAGCAGCCTGCGCAGAGCTCTCTGGAGTCAGGATTATGGACTTGTGCTCTGAAAACACTGTGGAAAAGTCCAGATTCAGAGGAAAAGATCATGCTTTCTGCTGGTTTGTGCTGCAAGGCAGATAGTCATGACTCCCAGAGTGTCATTCGGGCTATGTTGCTCTTTAACTTCATTGTGCCTCAGTTTCCTCAAACCCGAACTGGAGTCAACACCACCACCTACTATTACTTGGGTAATATTTGAATGAATGTTTCAGAGCAGCTTATGGCTTTGCTATCATTACTGTCATAGCATGTTCTTTCATAATTGGATATAAAAAAAACCAAGGCAAATATTTCTCTGGACTGCAGATGGACAGATGAAAAAATCAAACCAAAGAGATTTGCCCAGAACTACTCTCACATTTAATAGCTAAACCAGGAAGATAAAGGCCTTCTCTTGAATGTAAGGCTACTACTTAGGGATATGAGGACAAACAGTTGTATCTTTCTCATGAATAGGTTATTGATGGGCAAACTTTCAGTGTCTTTGTTAAAATTCAGGAAAGCCTGCACTAAATCTTTCAAGTCTCTGTTCTCAGACAAGGTTCATGCTGCTGCCTGAAAGAATGATGAGGCCAGCAGCTACCTGTAAGATCAAGGATCACCATATCACGCAGGCTAGGCCTTCCTCAGCATGGGACATAGTGTCTGAACAGGCCAAAAATTAGTCAGGACAAGCCAATAGTTAAACAGTGGAAGAATCAAAACAGTCTTCAATGCATGTTCCCCAACTTTCTTTTGGTTAACATTACATATGCTAAATAAATGTCATCCCAACTGGGACCTGGGTTTTGCTGCTAGCTCAGAGAATTTTTCAGGGAAGCTGAATGATAAGAATCCTATTGTCTTACATTTCTTCACTGTGCAAGGAAATCTCCAAGCGCATTCAATACAATTACTTCTGTTCCCAGGAAAAAGATATTGAGGTGAGGAAAGGAAAAAACTCTCCTGCATTTCCTCTTGCATGAAACACTCTTCAGAACTGTGACTTTGCTTTCCTTTTGTTACTAGTCTTTCTTGCTCTCATACTGTCTGTGGGACTAGCTCACAGAGGCTATTTCATCCCATGTTCCTGCAGATATAACAATGACCGGGGCAGGATAAAGAAGAACAGTCATTCATATGGTAGTTAAGTCAATGTATTTGTCTAGACCTGCATAGCAAACATATTGGCAGTAAGCCACAATACCATTGTGTGAACAATAGAAATAACTAGATCTGTGCCCATCTTTTGGGGCACTATGTGGAGAACATGGCCCATAGTTAGTGAAATGCAATATTCCTTATAGTGTTAGAGAACTGTGCTGCAACAGAGGTGAAGGCCTGCTGTTTAAGCTGGCAAGAAGGAACATTGCCAGAGGGAAGGGAAGGGAGGAGAGGGGCTATGTGTCTTTGAGATCCTATCTTCCCACTGGCAAAACTGACTGATTGAGTTTTCCTTATCAGTAGAAGCTATCCTGAGCTGTAAAGTTTGGATCTTTAGAATTGGAACTTCCTTACAGTTCCTGCTGAGTACAGCGTTCAAGAGGGCGAACACTAAATGGATTAAGAAGTGGGTAATGGACAAATCTCAAAATGCAGTTGTCAAAGAGAAAGCATGATAGAGTGCGGGTATTTGTAGCAGGACTCTGCATGGATCAGTACCAGCTCTGATGCTAGTCAGCATTGTCATGAATGATGTGAAATTAAATATCCCAGCTGATAAGATCTGTGGATAACACAAAATGGAAAATTGTAAGGACAGGACTCTGATACAGAGTCACCTGAGTCACTTAGGTCACTCTGAATGAGTTTTGGCTGGCTAAGGTGGTATATACGTGTTTCTGCAGAACAAATCTAAGCTGACTCATGGAATAATAAGGCTAAAAAACAGGCCTAAAGAATGAGGGGTTATACTTCATAAGACAGTGACCTAGAAAAGTACCTAGGCAATGACCTAGAAAAGTGGTTATCACGGCTGAGGAAGTCAACATTAGCTCCCAGCATGGTGGTGGGCAAAATCCTCTAATGGGACCTCTTGATGTATAAACAAGGAAACTGGAGGACAAAGATGATTTTTTAGTAGATAACATTGGTAGGGGGAATACTGTGGCAAACTGACCCCAGCCTGGTGTTCCCCTTTTAAAAACCATAAAAGATTTTGTAAAGACCTGTATAAATGAAACAGATGCCACCGAGTGTCAGGCTTAAAAAGACTTGGGTCTTTATGGAAGCATCTTTTCTGGGAAAAAAAGGCCTATACTAAAGAGTGCTTTAATCAGCTGGAGAGAGGCTGAACATTTCTCTGAAACTTCTAATTTGAATGTAATGCCAAAGACATCAAAGTTAGGAGTCAGAGAGAGACTCACGTCGAAAGGATATGTGCATCAAAACAAACTATGATGCTGGTGGTCGCTCTGTCTGTTGTCCTTGTAGTAAGACGTGACCCCTCTCCAGGACATGTGTTCTGGACAAAATCAAACTCATGGGGATAGCTGTGGGGCAGCAGCAGACTGGCACAGGCACAGTGGTTCAGCCATGGGTTAGGAGGCTCCAGGGGGCAGCTCTGTGGACATCTCCAGTACAGAGGGGAGAGACCAGATCACAGAAAATCCCTTTTTGATGAAAAAACATGTAAGCCTCTGACTAGCTGGGGGTTAAGGGAGTTTTGGGAGGAAGAAGGAGTTGTCGCCACTAGATTTTTCCCTCTATGATTCCCATCTTTGCTTCCTGACTGATGCTGCAGATCACTGGAGAGGGTCTTTAGCATGGGGAGCGTGCTGAGACTATCCACTGGCTCTCTATGTCAATGTTATCACTCGCTGTCACATTCCAAAAGATGAAGCCAGTCTGTGCCACGCATGCAGAGAACAAAGCCCTCACAGAGCCGAGTGAGAGTTACAACTTGCCAGCACATCTCTCAGCCTGCCGAGGGCCAAACATGAAACGCAAGAAAGGTCTGAAATGAGGGGGAAAGGAGGAAATAATAGCACAGTGAGCTCTTGAGCTCAGAAAAGGCATGCTATAAAACAGCACCTTCACTCTCTTGTCTCTCTCTGTGTCTCTGAGTCCTGGCTACTGAAGAAGGGAAGAGATGACTCCCCTTAGCACAGTTACAGTACTGTTGCAGTAATAGGGACTGAAGCCAGGTTCAGATCTGGCTTGCACAGCCCTGCTTTCTCCACACACCCCAAAAAGGCATTGTCAGTCAAAAAGCATTATTAGTGGTGTTGAAATATAAGGTTGAAAGAGGCTACTGAGGGTTATGTTTTCCCATGTGGACAGTAAGCCCTGGTAGCCAGAAATTTACCTTTCTAAGACTTGGATTTTAGCCTGAATGAGGGAATGGATTTCTCTAGGTACTAATTCTGGGTAGGAATAGGATAACTGCATTTTGTATTTGCTGATCTGAGAATAGCTGTGTTGGTGGGAGAAATAATTCTGTTATTGCGTGGTGTATGTCTGTATTGCTGATTTATATCTACTAAAGACCTTGTTTCAGGAAGCCTTGTAGACTTATGCTTACTGATTATTTTGTCCAGGTGTGATTTTTTTTGTTTGTTTCGAGTGCTTTTAGCATGAATAATCACAGAATCACATGGAATCACAGCACAGCTGAGGTTGGAAGGGACCTCTGGAGATCATCTAGTTCAAACCCCTTGTTAAAGCAGGTTTGCCTAGATCAGGTTTCACAGCAACATGTCTAAGTGGGTTTTGAAAGTCTCCAAAGGAGACTCCACAACCTCTCTTGGCAGTCTGTTCCAGAGCTCTGGCACCCTCACAGTAAAGAATAGTTTTACCCTATGTTTAAATGGAATTTCCTGTGTTCTAGTTTGTGCCTGTCATGCCTTGTCCTGTCACTGGGCACCATGGAAGAGACTGGCCCCATCCTCTTGACACTTGCCCTTTAGACATTTATGAACATTGATAAGAACAAATAATCACCATGGCAAGAGAAAGAAAATAATATGTTCAGCACTACACAGGAGTAAGACAAAGGACCAACTTCAGTCCACTTTTGCAAATACAGAGATGTATCTATATAGAAGTGAGTGAAGAAAATTGACTAAAAACTGGAGACCAACATCCCCACTTCATACAGACTCAGTCCTATGCTGCCAGCTGTTGTTAATATAGCTGGTAGTATATACATCCTTCAGGCACTCTGATCTAATTAAAATTAGATGAAGCAGAGCACTGAGAATAGAAAATTGCTTAACAAATATTTGTCTTGTTCCCATCACTGCATTGTGCTGCATCTCCTTCTTCTGATACCCAGACTAGTAAGGTATTGAGTTCCCTCCTGTAACTCACCTGCTGTTCATCTTCTATTCAGACTAAGAGGTGTGCCTCCTCCTGCAGTTGTATGGAAGTGTACAGTTTCTGGTCCTCATCATTTCCCATTTGCTCTCCTTAACAAGTTGCCTAGCACAGGGTCTCAGGTATGGGTTTTATAATAGTACATGTATGATTTAAGTTGTGATTTAAAGCCAAGATTTTATCTAACTCTTGGATGAGCAAGGACACAAGTTCATTAAGCCTGAAGGAAAATAAAAGAACAATAATGGTCCTTCAGAGAGTGCAGGGCCACCCAGCAATAGCCCAGTAAAGAAGCAGATTCCTAAGTCAGTAAGAGTTAATGGTAGCATTGTGGTGAGCTGTGAAGGATTTAAAAAGACCTGTAGAAAGAAGGAACACAACAAGGAGACAGGGAAGGCAGGATTTGGCCCTGAGAACTCCTATCACCCTGAATGTTAAGTAAGAGAATGGTGAAGAAAAGCTTTGCTGGTGTAAACTATGGAAATGTTGTACACATCCACTGTGGCCAATGCACACTTACTGTGAGTTCAGCCAAGCTTATCAGGCAAAAGCTGACTAAACCATGTGATTGGAGAGGTCTCATGCCTTCTCCTGGCCAGGCTCACCCTGAAACCCACCTGCCAACGGAGCTACCAGCAATGCCAGCTCCTGGAGAAAACGGCCCCTGCAGCAGGAGGCTGTCAGGTTCATCGGTGAGCCACGAGCCCCGGGGTTCCTCCCTCCCCCGGGGTGTCCCTGCACAGGACCGATGGGGCACCCGTTCACCCCCTCCCACCCCTGCCTTCACCCCCTCCTGTCAGTGCACATATTGCAGCCTTCCTATCACCCGCCTAGGCAGTTCACATGTGAGAGGACACTTCCAATTCTGCCTGTCCTCACCTCAAGAGGCCCAGAAAGCAAAATT
>WTSP01023657.1:0-15434 GCA_025331215.1 Actenoides lindsayi
CAGGTGGTGTCCGCTGGCCGGGCTCCCGCGCGCGCTTACTCGCGGCGTCGCTTCGTGTTAACGGTGCGCGGCGGTCAGGGGGGGGGGGTGGGGGGGGGGGGGGGGGGGCAGAAGGAAAAGCTACTTGCTGAAAAACCTCCCCGAGAAATGCAGAAGAGGGAAGTTTTTCCCAATATAAGCAGCAGATAGCGTGTGTAAAGAGCCAAGCCAGCTCTCCGCAGCGAGAGCCGCTCGCGGTGACCCAGCGGCCCGGGGCCTGCGAGCAGAAGCGAGCTCTTCTTCAGCGATGTGCACGAAGAAGGTGGGACTTGGAGCTCCTCCAGGTACTGTTCTCCCCCCAGAGATCCATTACAGAGCTCTGGCGTGTTTGCAAGCCTCTCTAGATCCCAGCTGAAACAGGCGTTTGGGTTGAACTGGTTCTTTCACAGATCATTACCTTGGAGTGGGACCTTCGGGTCTGCTGCAGGAACCCCACTGCAGATGCCCGGCACCGCGCCAAGAAAACCCCGCGGTCGCGATCAAGACTCGTGGCCGTGCGCGCGACGCGCTCCGTACGCGTTACAACGGGATCTACCCTACGTCAAAACACCCTCAGAAGAGGCTGAGGAATGGTCAGAAGGACTGGACAGCATCCCCTACCATTCCCAAAGGAATTCAAGGAGGAAACAGCAAAGCTACTAACTGGGACAACATAGGAAGACGGAAGAAACGGAGGCTGGGAAGTGTCATTTCCATTTCTGTGGCTCCAGAACAATGGTGGAATGTTTCTCGTTGCTTCAGAATCAACCTGAGATACCCCAAACGCAGCAATCTTCCTCTGGAGCACACATTTACAGTCCCTGCACCTCCAGTGTGGACCAAACAGAATTTGCTGATGGAAATACTCAGCAGAAAGTGTTATGATCATTTCTTCAAAGGTTTTGTTTAGTTTACAATACAAATACTTCTTGCTGCTGGTATCAATTTTGGGGTTTTTAAGAGGGCTTTTAAGTCCCGGTTGTCTCCTCCCTGTACGTTCCTATTTACCATTAACAAAGATTCCACCTTCACAGCTTGGCTAGCATCACGCCAAGAGTGTGTGGGGACAACAAGCTCAAGGGAAGACAGTATCACGGAATGGTTTGGGTTGGGAGGGACCTTCACTGGTCATTTTGTCCACCCCCCCTGCAGGAAGCAGGGACATCTGCAACTAGAGCACGTTGCTCAGAGCTCTGGCCAACCTCCCTTGGAACATTTCTAAGAATGGGACAACCTGGGCCAGTGTTCTTCTAATATCTGCTCATGAAACCAACTGCTGTAAGACTGGAAAAAGCAGAGAAGGGCTGCTGGACTGAGAAGGTGGCCACCCACTCCAGCAGAGCTGCTGGAGATGAATGGATGGGACCAGTACTGGGACAGCCATGTCACGTGTGCAGGAGCCCTGTGAGAAGGGAACAAGATTTCCCTTTGGTGAACTCACTGTCTCTATGGCCATCCCTAGAGTCAGTCAACCAGGCAGCATGGGGACAGGGCTCTGCAAGGCAGGTGGAACCTGGACAAACCAAGTGCAAACACTGCCACCAAAAATCAACACGCCGGACTAACAGGGGAGCCGGGCAGGCCCAGCAAGGTCCTAACAAGAAGCATGAGGCTGCAGCAGGAGATCTGGGATGTAGGCACCAACAGAAATGGTCAGAAAGAGCAAAAACCCATGATAATGTTGTGAACGTGGTGGTGAACACAGGGCAGAAACAGTGACACTATAAAGTGGTATCCAGAGCAGCAACAAGGGCTGGACAGAAAAAAGCAACCAGAATTCAGGTGAAAGAGTCGTGTTCATCAATAGGCAAGTGAGAAGACACAGCAATGGGAAAAGGGAGACAGGAATAGGCTCCAGCATGACCTTCGAGGTGGCATTAGGAAACCTGTCACTACAAGCCACGCAAATGAACACGTGGGGCTAAGAAAGGGACCACAACATTCAGGACTGGCACTTGGGGTGGGGGGAGGGACAGCACAGAGCTGGGTCTGAAGCAGTGACAGAAGAATGGGACCATCAAGTTTACTTTGTGGTCACCCTCTTGAGGGGAGGGTGACAGGACTGCCCTGAGGCTGAGGAGGGTTTGAACCTTGGTGGCCATGTAGCCAAGCATCTAATGGGGCTAGTGTGAAAAAAGTGACACCTCCCTCTTGCTAGCTTTCAGGAGAAAACCAGCATCCCAGTCACCCATGACAGAGCCACTTACCACGAGAAGGTTCAGCTGCTGACTCTAACATGCCAGAGTCTTACCCACAGCCCAGAGAGAGGTGCGAGTGGTTTTGCAGAAGAGCTGGAGACCCACAAATCCTCCAGCGTTTTTCCATTGCCTGTTGGCCAGTCCCACAGGCGTGGGGTGCCCTTGGTTTGTGAAATGGCACAGAGCATTTCTGTCACTAAACCAGACTTCAGGATAAATGAGCAAATGTCATTCCATCCATCAAAGGGACCAGGCCAAAATTAGAAACCATTAGAGAGGGAAAAAGTTAAGAAAAATGCAAATTCCTTGTACTAACAACGGGTGGTTCTTAGCTCAGCTAACCCAAAGCCATAGGTGCCCTTGCCCACCAACCCAGGGCAGGGGTACTCTGTGCTTACCTCAATGAAGGAGGAACCTGGAGGTACTTCCCACAAGCCAGGCAGACCTGCCAGGCACGCTGCGACTACACGGGGCATGAATATACGTTGCCCCCCTAGGAACCCTAAACCCCAGGGCCAAGGGGAGCCTTGAGCACTCCAGTAAACCCTCCAAAAAACAGGTCCTCTCAACTGAGGAGCAGCCTCCATGCCCTGGTCCCACTGCTTCCATACGATGTTCTGATTGCCTCCTGTGTCCTTGCCCAAGCGCAGCAATCACTGTCCCTCACCAGAGCTCCCCTGCCAGGCAGGACAGGCACAAGAGAGCACCCAGCACATCGACATTTTCACTCTCTTCCTTACACTGACATCTCTCTCCAGCCTTTTTTCTTTTTCCCTGAGGAATTTACTTTTTTTTTTTTTAAACTACCCTTAAAACACATCAACTACAAGTCAGCAACAGCCCTCTCAAGACCTACAATCTTCCCCTGCGAGAGTCTCGCGTAGCAACCATATATACGACATGTTAACCACACAGATGACAGATGGAGTATTAAGAGCACTCAATCTAAACCACCTTCCTCCCTCCCCATTCTCAAGGGGCTCCACCATAACCTTTAACTTAACTGTACTCAAACTTGTGTTGGGAAGGAGATCAGGTTACTGAGTCGTAGAATTATTCGGGCTGGAGGAGATCCTCGGGAGAGCACCTAATCCCTACCTCCTGCTCCAAGCAGGGTTAGCACCAATCTCAGAGCAGCCTGCACAGAACTTTATCCAGCTGGGTCTTAAAAACCTCCAAGGATGGAGGTTCCCCCACCTCGTTGTACCACCTCTTCCGCTGCTTGACTGTCCGCAGAAGGAAAACTTCACCCCTTTTTTATGCCAAGGCAGAACCTCCCGTTTCTTCAGCCAGTGATCCCCATCAACCCTCCTGCTGCACACCTCGATAAAGAGCCACTTTGTCATCTTGATAGTCTGCTCTTGGTATCTCAAAGCCTCCTCTTGTACTGACTAAACCACCCTGGCTCCGTCGGCCTCCTCGGTGAAGCCCAATTTCACTATTAAGTTTCTTAATTTTTCTCCCAAGTCACCCCTCAGGAGACCAGGGCTCCGTCCAGGCAGAGTCAGCTATGACTCCCAGCAGCTTCTCCAGGGGAAAACAGTGGATCACATTCCCCTGGTAACTATTTTTGAGAGTATCAGGTGGCACTTTCTAAATCAACTTATTCAAATGTACTGATCAGCAAAGTGAAAACTGAGATCCTGCCGCCTTAACGCGGCGAGAGGGCAGGGACTGGTTACACCGACAGCAAACACAGACCAGATACCACCAAAACTGCCCAGGAGGCTGCTCAGCTCAGAGCCCACCAGCTATCAGCAGTGGGGAGGCACCCTGGTAGAGCATGAAGGATATGCCAGAGATCGGACGCTGCCCAGGGCAGGAGTTGGACCTGTCTTCACCGCTCTGCCCAGGAGCGGCCTCGGGGATCTGACCTGCTCCTGGACCTGACCTGCTCCCAGAGCAGAGCCTCTTCTGCCTCCTGGGAGCAACTGTCCTTGGTCAACAGCAGGGCACTGAGGTGGGATTCAGGTATATGATGTTAACACGGTTACTTTTGGCAACCAGCGCAGGAATCTCATTAAAATCCACAATCTGAAGACTTTTCAGAGGTGATCTGCTTTCCATCAGAGCTCAGGGATCACCAAGCATGTGCTTTCTTTATCATGCCCCTGATTTACAAACGCACCAGCAGCCCCAGATCTCGCTCTGGATGGGAGTTACTCTCAGCTGCCTGTTGCTTCCCTGCTCCCACTCTAAACCAAAACCTTGCTACCACATTTATGTTTTCCCAAACTTGTGCAACTCCTTTGGTCTTCCCAGATTTTTTTTATTTTTATTTTCTTTTTACACATGGGCAGCCAGGATTCAGCAAGCTGCTTTGCCAATTTGTTTTACACAAACAAGTTCCAATCCTGCTCGAGTTTCCAAGACTTTCCAACGTTATCTTGTGTTTAACATCCCCCCCCACCTCATTGCCAGTGCAACCGGAGGTATCTCAATAGCCTTGTAAAGAAGAGAACATCAGCCAGCTTCTCCCCAAACACAGGAAACCTCCTCGGTGGTATTAGCAATCAGTTGGGGTTTTTAACCTTTCCCAACAATATAAACACCACTGATGAAATTTATTTTGCTACACAGCTATTAAAATATTTCTCACTGCCCCGAGATATATTTGCTATGTTTTTTTAGTTATCTTTAACTTTCCTTAATTACCTTCCAAAATACCTACTTTACAGTAACAACTACTTATCAACAACTCTTTTTTTGCAGATTGCTCTTGGTGGATACTTTTCAAAGGATAAAACACGATTACTGGGGCAGACTCTTTGCAGACCCAGCGGGGAAGCAAACAAAGGCACCTACAGCAGCACTTAGCAGGCCCCAGCACAAAGCTGAGAAGCTGCTGGTTTCTCCAAGGGTGGAAACCAAACTCTAAGAGATGGTTCAGTGAAAAAAAAAAAAAAAAAAATCAAGCCAGAAACACTATTTGGGAACATCTACTAATTTAGCTGGCCATCCAGCTTCCATCAAACCACCACAGAAATGCTGGTAGTACCAAAAGCTACATTTTATGAGTTTTGTAAGATGTCTTCACACTGATAAAAGAAAAATCTTGTGTACCTGTCACGGGCACATGGCCATTGCCCTCAGCTCGAGGAGCTCAGCTGGCTTTGCTCTCAGCTCACCAAAGAAGTGGCTTTGGGTGTGGAAAGCCATGCCGTGCACCTACAAAAGATACCAACCTTGAAGAAGCTCTTCCAGTATCAGAAAGCAGCAAAAAAATCATGCTCACTTACTGCATTCCAAACGCGAAATAGCTCCAAATACCTAAATGCAGCAAGTGGAAAGCGTCACTGCCCTGCCACAGTGCTCTGCCCTGAACCAGTGAGGACCAGAGAGGTTGTGGCCCTAACGGGTGGCATTTCTTCAGAGCCTGAGCAGAACGTCCACGAGCACTCCTAACCAAGAAAGCCAAGTCTGGGCACATACAGCTGCGATGTTCTGCTTGAGCAAGCTTTGTTTACTACGCAAAGCGGTTTCAAAGTTTAATTTATGAAGTGCCTGGCAAACCTGGGAGCAGCGAGTGGCAACGCTCAACCATCAGCTGGAATTGCTGCATATAGCCTGGAGACTCCAGGCAAGATTTCCAGGCAGGTCTAATCATGTTGCTTCTGCTGGGTTTACCATTTACCAGTGCAGCTCTACAAGATAAATTTTAACTTCTCAGGTGCAGAGATGAAGTTTCTATTAACCAAGTGTTCCAGCAAATCCCTCCCGTGACTACGGAGAGCGCAGGTAAGGATCTGTGCCTACCACAGTACATTGCAAGCAATCAACCCAAATGTTCTGCTTATAAACAAAGGAGAAGACAGGAAGACTGAACAAGTTCTAGCAGCGTTTCACAGCTATGGAAAGAGAGAATGGCTGATTCTCATCAAATTCTCTCAAGACAGAACAGAAAACAGGAGGCCACAGAGGAATAATCAGATACAGCCATCACACAAGTCAGGCAGCTGGAGGAAAATCCTGGGATTGTCTGAGGCAAAGATGGGAGAAAGAGGAGATACGACAGGAAAAAATAACTATGTGAAATAATGACTCCTAGACCAAAAAAAAGGGATCCCATTTACCCCCTTTCCATATTGAAAACGAACTGAAATTAAAAAACAACAAATTAAAACAGAGGAAATGAAATTCCACAGCAGACCATGTGCATTAAGCCTCTGGGACGTCTTGCCACAGAGCAACACGGGAGTAATTCAATAAAATATTGGAAGTGGAACTACATAAGAAGAACATCTGCGATTCCCAAGTAAAAGAAAGAATACACTGGATATAAATTTTCATCTACCCGGGCGCAAGCAAATCGGTGTGACCACCAAGCTGCCTCCTCCACAGGTTATTCCACATTTTGCCCGTGTCCTGGGGCTTTCCCGTGCAATGTGCCAAGCAGCCTCTGCCCGAGATAAGCTGGGTGCCCGAGTAGGTGGGCTGTGACCCCATCCAGTTTGGCAAGCTTCTCGGCCGGCTACACAGATCACCTTTCAGTTTTCAGCAGCTTATCGTGCAGCTTCTCATAAAGAGAAACAACACTACCCACTTTATTTTTTTTTTTTTAGCAGAGATTATCCTCTGTCACAAAGAGAGCAGATGAAATTTCAGCCAAACCCATTAAATAAATACCTGTGGAGAAGCGAGGGACCCTGGAACGTTCCGGGGGAAATATGGTTATATTGGAAAGTTCTCAACACCCTAAAAAATGGGCTTACCGGGGAAATAATCAGATTTTATCTGGAGAGGCTGCTCCTGGAGCGCCCCATGGTTAACCCTAACAGGACAGATTCTCAGGAGCAGTTTCCTGCACATTCACACTCCCATGTTTTAGGCTAAACGGGAGTCTGAGGAAGTTTGACGGTGACAAAAATTGCCATAGGTGCATCAGGACCAGACAGGGAGGTCTGTGCCTCCTCGGGAGCAGAGGAGAGTGGATACAGGTGACAGGCAGCCACAAAACCTGCACAGGGCAGGAGCTGCCGGGGCTCAGAGAGCAGGAGCACGTCCCCCCCTGACTTTCCCACAAGCGACTCGCTGCCAGCCCCACTTTTTGCATCCCTGACTTAGCCCTGAAACATTTCAGGCAAGCATGTCTGACCGAGCTCCAACACCTGGGCTTCCCCAGAGAACCACAGCCCCAGCAACCACTCCTGTCCCGGAGAACACCACCAGCCAGCTTCACATTTCCACCCGACCAAAGCTCCCGCGGGTCCCAGAGGGCCCCGGGCGTGCAGTGCCGTGAGAACGGCCACCATCTGTGAACCCCCCCCGCATCACAGGAGGAAAACCAGGGTGCCAAGAGCCACCACCTCCCCACCAGCCCCGGGAGAAAAGCCTTCACCTCCTGGCACTGCCACCTCTACGAACCCCTTTCCACTTCCAGCCGGTCCCCAAAGGCGTTTGCCCTTTATCCAACCACGGAAACGCATATGGGGGGGAGGGGGGAAGAGCTGATGGCAAGCACAGAGAATCTGGAGGGACCCTACCTGCCTTGCCCGGGGCCTGCTGAGCGCAGGGACCAACTGCCATGTCTCTCTTCAGCTCCATAGGTTGAGCCAGGCTGTAGTTTCGACATTCCTTGCAACTTTCCACCAGCACGCATGATATGTTCAAACTTGAGTAACTCCTCCCTCCTCCCTCCCTCCGCACACACAGACAGGCCCAGGAGATGGCCCTGCCTCTATCATCCCAGTTCCTATAGCAACTCCTGACCGAGCAGATGGAAACAGAGCTGTTTTCTAGGCAAATCTGCCTTCTTGGATTCCTCCGCTCTTCCCTGCTGTTGGCCCCTCCTTGCTCCAGTGCTCTCCCTTGGGGCTGCTCCACTGGCACTTGGCCCAGACTTCGCCTGGAGGAAGGCCAAGCTTTGAATTCATTTAGTAAAACCACAACATAAAGCAGCTCTCCTGCTCAGGAAGCAGGGCCCGTGTAGTCCCAGGGGCAGGCCAGGCCCCGGCACGGCACCGCGGAGCCAGCTTGCACCTTCTTGTTGAACGCGCAGGATAAATCCCAGCAGGGATTGTTCCGCCGCGGTCCCCGCGTTCATCCCTCCCCGGCCGGCATCGTCCCGGGGGGAACAGCAAAAAGCAAAGACAGAACCAGTCATTTATTAAGCAATTCCAGCCGATGGGATTATTGCAACCCAAGAGCAGACCGGGGCACTTCTCAAGCCATTTGGGCTTCCAAAGTCCTTCCCGGATGAGGGAGAGGCCAGTGGTGACACTGAAGCTCAGCATGTGCTCACATCCCAACAGCTCAGCCCTGTTTGCTCTCCTCGAGTTGGGGTCCCGTGGGAGTGACGGTCACTCCTGCAGCTGCCTGACATCACATTCATTTCATTTTCACTTAAAAATAAAGAACTAGAGGGAAAATACAAAGCTTCATACCAGAATACGGCACCTGGGGGAAGGCATTTACCAAGGATAACCGCAGAAGCCTCGTGAGCAGGTGACATCGCTAAGGTCCCATGGTGGCAGGACTTGCAGGACCACAGCAGACGGAGCCACAGAAGCCACTGACATGGCCACAGGGGCCAGCAGGCTGTGGGGACCCACATGGCGGTAAGGCCACAGCCACAGAGCTGCCAAACCACTCTTCGCCTGCACGGTCTTGCAGAGCACTTCCACCTCCAGCACCGGCTGCCACCCCTGCCCACGGCCAGGCTCTGCTGCAAAGCCACTGCCGTGGCCACTGGAGAGCCCTGGAGTGTGGCAGCAGGCTGGGGCCACACTCACCTGGGGCACGAGACCACTGCCATTTGATAGGAACATCACTTGAGTATAAAGATCCAGTTTGGGGACCAGCAGCAAAGCCCACAGCAGCAGGAGGAGGCTGAGGAGCGGAGGTACTTGGCTGACTGGCCAGCTGAGAGCTGCTGGCCTGTCTCCTGCAAGGGAAGCGCTGCCACGTCCTGTTGGGACACCCTGGCATGGGGAACCATCCCCCCAGGGCCAGCATGGCAGGGCTGTGCCAGCAGTGCTGGAGTGGGAAGTGGGTGCCAGCGTAGTGCAGGAGTGACACTCACAAGGACTCCAGAGTGGGAGGCTGAGAAGCAGGATGGCAGCAATTCAGCCCATCCGCTCCCACACGCGACACCAGCCTTCAAGCAGGAATCACAGCAAAGCATCAACAGAAGCAGCAGGTATTTGGGGTATTCAAAAGCAAAAAAAGGAAGCAGACATGAACCACACTGTGCCCACACCAAGTCCCAACTGGAAAATACAGCTATGGGCTGTAAGACACGGACATATGTGCAGTCAGATGCCACCTTGCTCCCATCTTCCTCCCTTACCTTCATACCTCATCTCAGCCACCCTATCTGCCAAGCTGGATACAGGCCCCTGGGGTAGAATCATAGGTCCCTTACAATCCAAACCAGTCTTTAAAGCTCATCTAGTTCCAACCCCCCTGCAGGGAGCAGGGCCATCTGCAACCAGAGCTGGGTGCTCAGAGCCCTGGCCAACCTCCCCTGCAATGGTGCCAGGGATGGGGCAGCCACCACCTCTGGGCAACCCCAGCCAGGCTCTCACCAGCCTTGGCATGGAAAAAAACCACCAAAACAACCCAACAAAACCCAAATCTCTTTCTTCTCTCTGGTCTAAAGCTCCTTCTTTTAGTTTAAATCCACCCTCCCTGGTCCTGTCACAACAGGCCCTGATAAAAAGTCTGTCCCCATCTTTCTGACAGGTCCCTGTAAGTACTGAAAGGCTCCCAGAAGGCCTCCCTGGAGCATTCTCCTCTCCAGGCTGAACACCCCCAGTTCTCCCAGCCTGGTCTCCCAGCACAGGGGTTCCAGCCCTTCCAGCATTGCTGTGACCTCCTCTGGACCAGCTCCAACACAATTTGCTTTGGCACATGTCAGTTTGTGGCAGAAGGTACCTCCGGACATGAAGGAATAGAGAATCCAGGAGGGACATCACTAAACACAGCAAAGCAGATGCACATCACAGAAGCAGCATCAAGGGTCTGGAGGAAGCTCCCCACTCCCCCGCAGCACCAGGAAGAGCAATGGCCCAACGCACAATCCGATTTGAGGAGCTCCTTTCCCTGGGGAAGGACAGTGCCGTGAAGGCACAAAGCTCTGCTAGAAAACTGCTGATCCTGCAGTTCAGACTCTCTGTTCCCTTCAGCACTTCAGCACAGAAACGGGCTCTCTGCGGGATGCCCTCTGAAATGTAACCTGACCCAGCGCTGTACACGCACTAATCAATCCAGGGATAAAGCAAAGCAGAAAACAGGCTTTTTTTCCCGCCCCCCCTCCACTGGAATGAGCCCAAATATGCACAATAACAGTTCCCACTCCGAGCCATTACAAACTGAAGTCCTTCAGAGAGTTTTGCATCTCGCATCGCAACGGGAGCATACTTCTGCAATCGCATCACCGCTTCTCAAACGCTGTGTTTGAGAGACTTCCTAATGACCTCACAGCAGCACATGTGACCAGTAAGTCATCTTCTCAAAGGACTAGAAATAACATCAACAGACCCTGTTTTGGTTTTGCCCAGAACAGCTTTCTGCAGCACGAGCAGGCTTCCAAACGGCGAGGGAGCAGAACTAGCCCAGGGCAGCACTGGAATTTTTAATGTTTCTCCAACAGACTCTGCTTGGCTTTGGACAAGATCAGTCCAATTAACAGATGAAGTCCCATTAGCAGATACTAAATTCCATCCACAGATTTAGACACAAGAGCTTGTTTATCCCGATGGAGGACAATTGGGCTGGTTTTAGGACATCTCTGTGATGTGATGAACCCCGTAAGTATTTCAATGGCATTCTCAGAAAAGAGTTAGTCTCAAAATAGAAAATAATGTCTTGAAAGTCTTAAAAGGGGCTTAAAAGCAGGTTTGTTTTTTTCTTTCAGTGCTGAGCAGCAAAATTCATTGGTGATGAGCTGGTGAGCTGTTCACACTGACATCAGGAAGTGGCCTTTTGCTGTCCCAGAGCCTCTGCCTGATCAGGTGGCACTGGGAGAAATAAAGGAATGAACACTGATGAGAACATTGATGCCAAGGTGAAGGCAACCGGATAAACACAACCAGACAGACTGAAGGCCTTCGATGCCCGAGCAGATCCCTCCTCTGTATGAAGCACAAGGTTCTTGCAGAAGAAAAACTGCATCATGCCACTGTAGAAATGAATGTCAAGAGACCCACCAGACCCGTGACCTAGAGAACTGCCCCAGTTGCTGATGGCAAGATGGGAACACATGTCCGAGTGAGAAGAAGGAAAACACTAATTGGAATAGTGCCTAGAAGCTTCTCCTGCCAGGCCCCTCCTGCAGCAGCAGCACAACATGCTGCTCCAGCAACACCTCCAGACCACCCATCCCTCTACAGCGACTCCGCTCCGTGGTCCTTGTACTCCTTGCCTTCCAGTTGCCCACCCGGCCCAGCTATGGCAGGACCTCTACTTGTCCTCATTCAAGAAGCTCACAGCAGGGCCTGGTGATCCCAATAAGCACCAACGTCTCATGTCAGAAAGGATCAGGACATCACCTGAATGGCCTTTGGCTAAGCAGGGAGAAAGGAGTTGAAGAGCATGAGACAGTCCCAGTAGGAAGGCTGGAGCTGTACAATGCTCAGGGTTTTTACTTTCTCAGAGAGAGGTGGTGAAAGCCAGCTCCTGCCTGCACCTTCCCAGGAGCTTCTGATGCAACCCAGCAGCCTGCTGTGTAAGTGCTTTGTTTACACCCCACAGCCCTGTCCTGCCCCTGCTATAGTGTGAGAATGTGTTTGCTCCCACCCTACCCCAGCTGAAACATCTGCTCAGCCCAGCTCGGGAATTCTGCAAATAAATCCATTTCCAGCCACAAACCTGGGAAAAGAGGGAAGCGGGGCAGAGCCAGGCACAGCAGGGAGGGGAGGGGAGGGGGGTGATATCCTCTGGGGATTACTGACAAGCCACCCTAGGTACAAGGTGCTGACTACAGCCGCTCTGCAGGGCAACAGAAGGCAGCTGAGGTGACAAGACAGCGCATGCGGTGACAGCCAAGGACCTTGATCTGGGACAAACCCTCCCCAGGCAGTCTCGGAGACAACAGGGCACAAGGGGAGCACTCTTCCTCCACCACACACCTCCCACCCCGTGCCAAGGAAGCCTTGTCTGCTCTGGAGAGGGATGACAAGAGTCACAGAATCACAGAATCATTTAGGTTGGAAAAGACCCTTGGGATCATTGTGTCCAACCATTAGCCCTACTCTACAAGTTCACCCCTAGACCATCTTCCTCAACACCACATCTCAGCGATGCTTGAACACTTCCAGGGATGGCCACTCAACCCCCTCCCTGGGCAGCCCATTCCAACTTCTCACCACCCTCCCTGGGCAGCCCATTCCAACATCTCACCACTCTTTCTGTGAAGAATTTTTTCCTAGTGTCCAGTCTAAACCTACCTTGTTTCAGCTTTTTTTTTTTCAGTCCCCAAGGGGGAAACACCTCAGCAGTATGGTGCTTCCTCTGTCCCTCAGTGGCTTCCTAATCACCAAAATAAGCACAACCTCTGGCCAGGGGACAGATCCATCCTCATGCCCCCGACAGATAAAGTTCTGCAGCTGAGCCAAGCTGCTTGTTTCCAAGACAGAGGCAGCTGCTCAGTTAAGCTGTGCCCTGCAGGGACATGGAAGGCCACCACACTTTCCTCACCCAGGGATGTGAATGGCTGAGGAGGTGGCCATGGAGGAACAATGACTCCTCCTTAGGCCTCAAAATCTGACTCAGAACTGTATTACTACCAGGAAAGATCCGAACAGCAGCAGCCTCCTACTTGCCCCATCTTTTAAACAACATGGTCCCCAGCTACTACATCACGGCCTGCTTCAAAGACAGGGATGGGAGTAGTGAGAAGGAAAGTAGCATTTATACCCCTGGGTCAGAACAAGTGGAGATCAATTTAGCTTTCGCTGTTGTAATGACAAAGCCCCAGTGACCACATCATCCAGACAAGGAGTGAAGTCCTGGCACAGAGCAGTGCTCGGCCAGGACACGCTGGTAAACATCCCCCTGGCCACCTTTGCTGACGCAGCTCTGAGAACAGGGCAGAGAAAATCATTATCTGCAAACAGACATCCCTCCCTGTCCCTGGATACCAGGACCAGCCCAAGCAGGACGTCTCCAGCCTCCTCTGCCTTGCTCTCATCTGCACGATGAGCCAAGTCCCCTTTTGGTGTCCTGCAACAGCAAGTGCTGCTGATGGGAATCGCTGCCGCTCCAAGGAAGGGAGCGACCCCCACGAGCCAGTGAAGCCTCTGCTCTGGCCTTCTGACATCTAATCCCTGAAAGCAGTTGATATATTCAGCAGGAACGAGTTCTGAGCACTGTCCCTCCTGTCCTCCCCCACCACTGCAGCAGGTCAGCTCTTTCTGCCCTCCAGCCCTACAACGAGTTCAGAGCAAGGAAGGTAGTGTAAGGGGAGCTCTGAGAAGCAGAGCTGCTCAGGTCCCAGGACTGCTGGGGACAAAGCCCTGCTACCTCACCCGCCATCATCCTTCCCCAGCTCTGTTCCCCTTGGCTCAGAAGTTTCCCAGGTGAATCTGTGTTGTCATATTTCACCTCAAAACCCACAAGCAGCAGGGACCTGAGAAGAGCAACGTCCAAGCGTTAACTCCAAATCCAGCTCAGAGAGAAGCTGTTTGGCTTTCTTCACTGCAGAGTTTATTCCAGAGACCCAATATGAGCAGAACCAAACCATAAGCACTGGCTCTAAGCTTCTGTGAGGAGGAACAGCACGTGGGAAGGGAGAGATTTGGCCCCAGTCATTTGGTTTTCCCAGCAAGGGACACCAAACCAACGGAACCACCAAACGGGAGAGCTCAGCTTGCGGCAGCGATGCCGTTACCACTCCTTGCCTGCAGAGCACAAGGACAGACCCCTGCCAAAAGAGGTGGTGGATGGGAGACCTGTTGGTACAACAAGAGCCGTCAGCCCAAGGCAGCCTGACAGCCCTGAAGCCAGGGACAGTACAGCTGTCGCTCCCGGACCCTCTGGCCATTGAACCCCGACCCTGACCTCTGCCCTTCCATCTGACACCAGCAGGCAGAGAGCAGCTGACAACAGTAGTCACCACATTTCTGCGATTCCTCAGCAAGGACTATCACCTTCAAACACCCAGAAGACTGCAGAGCCCGGGCTCCCAGCCCTTTTGGCTGGCTCTGGTACGGGAACAAAAGGCAGGAGCTCGCTCTCGGGTGCGCAGTTGAGACGGGCGAGGTACCAAAGGGCCTCTCTGCACGGCACGAGTGAGAATTCTTAACCCCCCAAGGACACTGCTCACTCCACACCCCCAGACTCACCCGATTTGTGTTCCAACAGGAACACCTCACAGATCTGCAGAGCTGTGCCGAGCGAGATGACGACCAGCTCCCAGCAGCTCTGCGCTTCGCTGCCACCGAAGCAGGCACCTCATTTCCGAATCTCCCCGTTACAGAGGGGATGCAGAGAACAGGGACGTGGCCAGATTCAAGTCTAGCAACGAGCCCTTGGCTAGGGAAGCTCCCACCTCCTCAGCAGCTCCCTTCCAAGTCTCCTGGCCTAAGTAAGCATGAGGGTGTTGCAACCCGGAGCCGTGTCTGAAGCAATCCGGTGCAGGCCAGACACAGCAGCAGGCATCTGCTCTGCTCTATGTGCCATTCATGGACACCCACTGTGTCCAGAAGCTGGTGGCATTTCTGAAGGCAAGTTTACTTCCCAGATGCAGAAAAGCTGTTCTGCACCCATTAACACTCATGAGGTGCCCTTAGCCATGCCCTCCAACGGGCACGCTCTTCTCATGACCCAGGATTTTGTCTGAAATAAATGCAGCAGACTCTGGGGAAAACCCTCTGCTCCCATCACGAGGAGCTGAGGAGGGCAGATAAAAGGCAACTGCGCTGCTGTGTATGTGTGGGCACACAGCTGGGCACACAGCTGGGCACCACCAAGCCACACTCGGCCTCAGGGGGAAGGATCTCATATAGAATCATAGAATCATCAAGGTTGGAAATGACCTTCAAGATCATCAAGTCCAACCATCTCCTAAATATTATCAGGCCCACTAAACCATGTCCTGAAGTGCCACATCTCGATGGTTTTGAACCCCTGCAGGGATGGTGATCCCACCCCCTCCCTGGGCAGCCTGTCCCAAGGCCTCACCACTCTCACAGTAAAAATTTTTTTCCTAATACCCAACCTAAACCTCCCCTGGCACAACTGAAGCCCATCTCCTCTTGTCCTATCACCAGTTACCTG
>WTSP01023658.1:0-19000 GCA_025331215.1 Actenoides lindsayi
TGGTGGAGAGTGGGGGTGGCTGTAGGGGGGGGCGTGGGAGGAGGTGGGAGGGGAAAGGAGACGAAGAAGGGGGGGGGGTGGGGGGGGCGCGGCGGGGAGAGAGAGAAAAAGAAGACAAAAGGCTTTGTAATTATATAGTTTAACCTTCTGCAAACCATAGGCTGAAAAAACTGATTTAGTGATTCCTGTATCAATCCTGTAACTCCAAAGTCTTCTACACAGCGTTCATCCTGCCCGCTACTCCACCATCCACCTCGCAAGGGCTTCCAGCTTGCACTCGGGCCTCTCACATCCAGCCCCTGCCCAAAGCAGCTCGCTTACCTGCAGCAGACAAATAAATCCCATCGCTTCAGCAGCGAAGGCTTTGGCCAGCTGAGTGCAAGCGGCACCAACCACCAGCACCGCCCGGGATGTGAACGGTAACGGACTCCAGAGGAGATCCCCTGGGCAACAGAAAGACATACAACCCTCTCCCACACACCCCGACCTAACGAGGCTTTCCAGGGCTTGAGGGAGCAAAGTGTACCAGCGGTGCGATGTTGAAACAAGTGATGTCACTCCTTCCTTGTCTAGTGTGACAGACTGACGGGTTGTCACTGCGGAACTCGCAGATGATTTCAAGAGGCAGCGAGCTAAAGACAACCTGGCAGCCAAGAGACCAAAATCATCTTCTGGAAATGAATAAACACAATCCCTGAGTCCCCAGGCACTCTGGACTCTCAAGCGTGATCCAAGAGAACAAATCCTGATAGGAGCCCACAGAGAAGAGTCTGTGCCTGTTCTCTAAGCATTAGAAACTGTTTTGATGACAGATGTCATTATCTAAGGACCAACAACCCACACCAAGGAAAAACGGGTTAGTTATGGAAGAAAACAACCAGGGGACACGACAGGGCTTTGAAAAAGCTAGCAGTGGATCAGCTAACCATCAGACAGTGTCACTGCAGCCAGTCTTCTAATGACAGCCCTTCCCAACTCCGGACCCAGCCCCAACACTCACTAGTTGGGTGACACACAACTCTAAGTCACTGATACTCTACCCGACGTCAAGAGGGGAAGGCACTCCCAGCCTGTCAGCTGCAGAATGGGAAGGCTGCTACACACACACAAATGCTTCAGGAGGAGACTCCACGGAGCCACCCAAACGCACGGGTAAACCCACTAAAACTGGCTTTACGGAGCCTGTGGGCTCCGCTCCGTCAGCGTGCAAGCCTCTACGGAACTCTACTACTAGTTTAAAAGCGATGGTGCACATTGTGAAGGTTCGCAGGCCAAGGTGAAGCAGTTTTGGTGGCTTTCCTGGGAAGCTACAGTGCCAGGCCACTCTCTCTGCAGGCAAGGGAGTTACCTTCGTGGGAACCAGCTCACACGACGTCGAAGTAATCATTTTGCGCTCGGATGAATAAATGAGGGAGGAGGGAAAATCTTCTAGATCAAATCACAGACAAGCTTTCTCCACAACAGAAATCCAGTTCAGTCACTGCTGACCTGTCCAAGGAAAAGCTGAAGCATAACTTTGTGGATTTGTGTAAAAGAAGCTTCAGTTTCATCTGAGGCTGTGACAAGCAAAGCTACAACTGCTGTGGAGCTTTAGCTGGTGCATAAGGCTTCATTCGAAAGCTGCGTGAGCAGTGGGCAGCATCTCCTACTTAAAGAACCATAAAGAACTGAACATAAGTTGTGCTAGAAAAAGAAACTAACACTTAAATCTATGAACAGAGACAAAGTCTGTCCCTTCTGATTACACTAATGTTAATGCAGGCACCGCTTTCGATCGAACAACGATCTCTCCTGCTACACAGGCTTTGCTTGCTCATTGAGTACCAAAACCCATCCAACTCGACCCATGCTCCTGTTAACTTCTTCCTCAAGCCAGAGCATTGTCCTGGTTGAAACGGGCCTGTATGACTGCCAGCTGGACTGCAACTGTACACACCATCTGAAAAAAGGGCAGAACGCGGCGCCCAATTTATACAAAGCCTTGAAGATAAAATGATTGGGTATTTTTCCTGCAATTATTTGAGCACTACTAAACTTCGGTCTTCCCTGCCCTGGATGAAGGTGGTGTAAAGAGGTCAGCACTACTGTGACCTCTCCCCAGTCCATGAAACACTCCACCTAAGCTTACACAGCAGATGTGTAAAGATGTTCCCCTCAATTTCAAAAAGCAAAGCTCAACACAAAACCTCCAGAATTCACATGCAAATTTTCCTAGACCCTTGATGAAGTCTAACACCCTTTCTCCCCAGCAACCTCCCTCTCCCAGCGTGGCAGCTCACTATTGCCTAGCAGTTTGAGAGAGGTTCTGAGGAGTCCCGGGCTACTCTCGCTGCGAGGCATCACATTTTGCTCCTGACAGCTGTAAACAAAACATCTCTGAAAAAGACTACTGAGGGTGCAGACCCAGGCCTTAAATGGAAACAAAAAATTTCTGTCTGGCCAGACTCCCAGGCAAAGGTAGTCCTGTGCCAGTTACACTCTTAACCAGCATTCTCATGCCCAAGGAGCAAAATGATTTCTTCTTAAACCTCTCCATCAAGAGCCTGGTGAGCAGCCATTCCTTGAAACGATGGCCCAGAGCCATCATGGGGTTTTTTTTCTTCAACAAACTAGCACTGAATGCAATCCAGCCACAAAGGCAGCAATACATTGGGAAGAGGTTGAAGAGCGAGGCTCAGGCAACCATCACACAGAGCATCAGTCTTGTCCCACTCCCCACAACAGCCTCAAGCCACGGTGGAGCTGCTGAGCAACAGGATGGGAGCACTGTAAACAGCAGTTATCCAGCCAAACAAAGGGATGGGAGAGCCCTGGCAAAATAAAACCTTAAGTAGCAGAAAGCATACAAATAAGTCTGGAATGGGTTGTTGGGGAAAGAACAGTCAGCAACCCTGGTGGCTGCCCAGTTCTCCGAGCTGGGACATGAACAACAAAATGCCACGCTGCTTTCAGCCTGCTCAGCGAGATCCAGACAGGATGTTTTGTCCCTTGAGCACAGGAACTTCACCACTTACACAATTTACCTCGAGATAATCAAGAGCTGGCTTTACTAAAACATGAATTAATCCAAGGATCCTAATGCACCCAGCAAAAAGGGTTATTTCCCCAGAAACCTCACGTGGACTCCCGTCCAACTTGCACGAACAGGACTTTGCAGAAACATTCCCTCTCACAGGAGTTTTTCAGCCTGGGCTTGAACTCACTAACAGCAAGGAAGAGAAACGTGCTGACTTTGCCAGGCTGGTTTATCAGGTCATCTCAGGTTTAACTGGGTTATCAGGGCATCTCAGGCAGATTCGTAACAAAAATCATTAGCTTCAATATTGATATTTCTACTCTTGTATTTGTAGGCATGGTAAAGAAATACTTCTTGCAAGAAAAAGCTCTGGTCAAGCATAACTACCAAGTCAGCTGTATGTCAACACAAACAGTCAGGTGACTCCTTATGCAGTGCTTATACTCTATTAAAGTACACACTGGCATGATTTCATACCCGGATTTAGGCTTTCCAAGTCAATTCTGTTCAACTCTTGGTTTTTACCCGGCAGTGCTTTTCAGCTCGGTACAATGGAAAATGAAGTGAACTGGTACAATCTTGGAGTTTGGGCTGAACACCATTTGTTGGCCCGAGAGCATCCGGACCCAATAAAACAGGGCTTACTGCAAGCAGGAAACTACCTGAACAATTGTTTCCAAAGGAAGACAGCAAACTCCGGAAGAAGTGGAAAACGTTCCCGTGGACAAGCGAAAGCCACACCTGTAAGCTTCAGGTATTTGCTTATTATGAACCATGATCTTGAGGACAAGACAAACTTACTCCGCATTTTTATCACTTCTTGCTGCCAGAAATAGATGACGTATTCGAAGCGCACGCAAAGCTAAGTCTCTGTGGAGACCACCATTTCCCAACCACCTGAACTTTTCTGTTTATTAGCAGAGGCTACACCTAATTTTTTCAATACTATACACAAAGGCCTATGTAATTGGAGCGAGAAGAATACTGCCACAGTTGACAAGAATAGGTGCGGCCAAACGTTTTCTCATGCAGTTCAGCAATATCACAGTCAGGCAGCATCTTCTCAAAACATAACAAAAGATGACACTTCATCAGACAACGTGGATGTGCCAGGCAATAAATCTTGCAGCAGAAGGCTCCTTCCTATTTTAATGCTACTCATCACTGATCAGGAGATACAATTGTCTTTCTCGAGACAGACACAGGAGAGGCGAAACCAAATCAACCACTGCAAATAACTGGGGGAAAAAAAAAAGAAACAAAAAAACCCAAAACACCAAACCTAAACCAAAAAAAAACCCCAACACAGAAATGCTCAGGGTTTCATTTAAATCCTGGTTTATTCATCCAGGTCTAATAAAAATTGGTTGCACAATTCCTGAGGTCAGTAGATACCACCCTGCAGCTCCCTGCACTGTTCAGAGCAGCGAGGAGGCTGCTTTCAGGTGGGCACATCCATCTGTCTCCCCCTCCCCTTTTAACAGATGCCTCATTGCAGCCCCAAGTGTGGCACAGGATGGAGATCTCCCCCACTGTGACTTGCATACCTGTGCACTACCAGCCACAAAAAGGGGTCCCCACAGCTCTGGTGCTTTGCACCGTCCTGGGATGCTTCATCTAAATGTTAGCCAACAAAGCTGGTTTGCAGTGGTCCACAAGAATAGGTTTTATTTGGCATCTGACCAACGATGCTGCCACAGCATGAAAAAAGGGCTCTCACGTGTGCAGCAGCACAGATCAGCAGGGACTACAAAAAATATATGTATCTAGAAACAGAATAAACACTTGGTCACTTAGTCCATGACAAGTTCTGTGTTTTACTGGTTACAGCACCAGATTTCTCTAAGCTACCTACTTTAAAGCTACAGATATGTTACTGCTGTGTGGACTGATCTTGACGTAGGAAGTTTTCGCTTCCCATCCACAGCCACACAAAGGGGCACCTAAAGTACAAAAGAAGATCCCAGTGCCTGGTCCCCAGGTTCTTCAGCTAGTAAGAAAAAACTAGCAGTGGCAGCAGTAAGAGTCAGAAGAGTCGAAAACGTTATCTCTTAAAGAACAGGTTCAGATATATTATCTAGCAAAAATCTATGTGTATCAGTGGCCACTCTTCCTTCAGAAGAAATACTTCAGTGCTAGCAGCTCGGAGCTCACAAATAACCCTTTGACAAGGAGCCAGCATGCATTCAGCAAGAATATACAGCCTACTGGGATCAGGACTCAAACCAGCTTCCTTCTCCTTCTTGTTCTTCCACAGCTCACTGCATGCCTGTGGGTAAATCACTCAATCTTGCCTGCCTAAATTCCACATTTGTCCAAGGAGGATAATGACTCTTCACTACTATAGAGGGCCCTTGTCAGGGTACATTTACTAGTGATTGGCAGCAGCCTGGGTACTGCGGACAAGCACCACAAAAAAAAAAATCACCCCTCTGCCCCAAATGCTTTATGAAAAACAAATGTTCCCTAAAAAGCAGGTTTCAGATTTAGTTCCCCAATAGTTATCACAAAACGCAGCAACTGAACAAAAACTCTACAAATGTAAAAAAACCAAATAAAATCCCAACACAATTTGACAACGTCCTTTCAACCTGACATTAACAAACCCCCTACATTCACAGTTATATGACAAAGATAATACAAAACAAGAGAACAAAGAAGGTGGGCAACATCCTTCCTTCTAGCTTCAAGAAAAATAATAATGAAACGAGAGTGCACTCAGTTTGCCAGATTAGTAGGTGATGTGACAGGTCCTTAGTTCATTTTGGGACAATTTGAGAACGGAATGATTAGCAGCATATGATGACAGTGATCACTAGCCGGTTCCTGGAGAGCTGATAAGTTATTAAGCTAAACAATGCATCACTATTATGAGCAAGTCAGTGCACTAACTGTAATTTCCTTGAAAGCTGAGCAGTGCATGATTATACTTGTCCACTCAGACTCCCTGCTGGCAGCTCCATATTCTGCTATTGTTCTGAGCTCCAGAGTCTTCCCAGTGCCCAGGCTACAGCCACGTGAAAATGTATTCTTCACATTCAGCCTTCGTTGTGGCAGCTGTCACCCGAAGCGTCCCGGGAAGAGAGACATTCCCTGTCCTGAAGCACAGCTCTCAGAGCCCCGAAAACCACGGGGGTTCGGTTGTCAGCTTGAGCTACCTCCCGTTTCTAGCTGAGGCCATTCCCATTTCAAGAGTGCTCTGACTTTGGAATGACACACGTATACCTGCATATATGTTATACACATCCATATAGACACATGTGTACAGAACAGCCACACACGCACGTACATTCCTGGTTGGTTGACTCTCAGGAAAAGTGCTGTTATTACTGGAAGCTCAAACAGACATCTTTGAACTCCCATTTCTCTCCCAAGGTTTAAGCCAAGACGACAGAGCACACCTCCACTAACGAGCCCACAAAAACTACAAACAGAAAAGGCAAAAGGAAAAGGCAGCAGCAGCAGCTGGATGACAAGGATTTCAAGTGGCTAATACAAACATGGGCTGAAAACACAGCCTTCATCTCTCCTACAGAGGAGAGGCAGTTCTAGGAGCAGAGAGGATGCAGGACCCAGGAAAAACAGCCAGGTCCTGCCGCAGACGTGCGTGGTGAGATGGATATGCCACTCACCCTCCCGCGTGCCTCAGTTTCTTCCCCTGCAAAGAACACCAGCAGCACCTCCCCAGCTCGCAGGGCTGCAGCCAGGACACCCAGGAAGGGCCGAGCCCTGGGCTGGATTCCAGCCGCACCGCGGGGCCCGATGCTGCACGGCTGGAGAAACGCGGCAAAGCCAGCGCCCGACCCACAGGGCTCTGTGGGGAGAGAGCAAAGACACCCCCACTGTGACTCCCTTCTCAGAAATACATCTCGCCTCTGGCTTGCGTGAGCGGTCACACTCGGCCTCCCCTCCCATTGGTGTATCTTTACCAGGCTCTTCTCCCGACTGCCATCAGCTAGTCTGTCCAGGAGGCAAATTTTTTAAAGCCCCTAAGTGTCTGACCCTCCAACAGCAACAGACATTGCAGAGTGTAAGCCCCGTTGGTTTCCAATGAGCCCCGGGGTGCCAAGTGCTTAAGTAGGTTATGGGTTTGGGTTTTTTTAAAATGGGACTTGGGTGATTTTGGAAATATTATCACGTACCTTACATTAGATTTGATACAAAGGGAACATTAAGTGGGAAGAAAACCTGACACTGAGAACATTTGACGAGTGCTTAAAAGGTAGGTCCTAATTCATTTTAAACTTTGTTTTATATAAGACTCATTTAAGGAGCACCATGAAATTCTTTCATTGTCTTTTTCTCCGTGCTGATCCTGCAAGGAATGTATAATCAGTAATATGTTTAAACAAGCCACGGGAAAAAAGTACCACTCTATTTTGAATCCAGGAACTGTTCTATTCCTGTCACCGAGTTTTTTCAACTGCAAGTAAAAGAGAAAAAAACGTTACTGTTGGAATTAAAAACATGAAACGAGCAAATGTAATATTCAAAACGTGCCACTCGGAACACACAGAGGATGAGCCTTCCCCGTGGGTCTGAAAAAAAGGTTAACACCGCTGCTATTTGCACACCTCAGACCTTTACAAATAGAATCACTCCTGTCCGCACAACAAGCTCGAACCATCTGACCATTCTCCTGGGCAGCAAAGAAAGGTTAAAAAGTCAGTAATTTGTACTCCGACTCTGAAATGAAGCACCCCATAGCTGCACTGCTGCAACTGCCTGTGAGCCTGGGCCACAAACGTGACTAAAATGATCTGGCTTCAAAGACTGGGGGAAGGGGGGTTGGTGGGTTTTTTGTTCGCAAGTGAACGGCAACTTCCACAACATTCGAGGTGGGAACTGTTGACTCGGGGCCAGGAATTTCATCAACTGCTTTGCTATAATCCTCCAGCTACACCCTGAGTTACCCAGCCAGAGACTGCACCTCAGGACAGAGCCATTTACCGCGGCCATCTACAAATCCATAAGGAAATTGCATGGTTATGTTCCAGTCAGCGGGATCTCAGAAGGAGATAAACAGCAATAACATGCCATGGAAGACTATCAAACATGGATTAACAGCCAAGGATGTATCAGTTTAAAGCCTCGGTTATATACTATAAACACAGAAGAAAATTAATTTAAAGCATATGCTCATGTACATCTCCAAAGGACACACTCTTACGTGGAGCATTTGACACATACTGTTTATCTTTTCTGACTTCTTTCTGGGTTTTTCTTCCACCAATAACTAGGTCATGATCACCTTTACAATGTGACAACCATTCGAAATACCCCGCTTCACAAGATCCCTGAAAGCTAATAGATAACCATATTGTTTTGGGACTATTTCAAATTTAAATCATTGCCTACGATTACAATTCAACCACCATCTGAACGAACAAAGCCATTCGAAAGGGTACAGGACACACAAAGTCCTTTTACATTAGTCATTCCGGGCTGATTTCACACTCCTATGCAAATGAAAAGTATTTCTGGCCTGTCGCAGCACAGGAGCTACCCGGGGATAGCTCAGTGATTCGGCACAAACCCTTCCCTGAGAGATATTCCTCCTCCCCCAAATATGAGGCTGGGGTCGAGCGGCGGCAGCCCCCGGATCACAGCACCACGATGGGTAAGGAGGGAAGGCAGAATGCCAGCGAAACCACTGTACCTACAACAACTGTGAGAACCACTCACAAATGTAGGGGCTTGGAGTAACTTCCTACCAGTAGGAAGCTATGCAGAGGAAACTCTTCCCCAGGGTGTGGTTTCATCGCGTGACCACTACTGTGGCAGGGCTTCGGAAGTGGTACAAGAACCAAAGCACAACTTGGACTGCAGGGCATCCACCGTACAATGCTGTACATTAAAGTCAGGCCAAATAACATTTGGACTCCATGCCACTCTAATACTTCCTCTTACTTACATCAAGGAGATAAATAAAACTGTGCAGAGGGCTCGGGTAGAAAGCTTCACTCATCTTATACATCCATCTGACATGGATTGTGATCCGACTGGTACAGAAGAGGGTACAGGCTCTCTCCCAAGGCAAGCTTTGCTCTTGCTCAGCTATGGCATTTTTTGGCTTCTAGTTTAAGTTAAAGAAGCCTCGAGGCTGCTGTAACTTCAGCTAGTTTTTCACAGTTTACAGCCAATAAGGAGTTTCACAAGAAATGCTCACAAAGAAACATAAAGAACCAATGAATTACTGCAGTAGACCATTTCTCCTCTATACCAGCTCTTTCCAAAACGGAGAGGTTGCATAATCCCACTCCTAAATTCACAAACCACTTTGTCCTGTTTAGATGAGACACTAAATCACACATCATAATGGTATGTGGAAAGTAACACCAAACGTAGCAAAGAGTTTCAACGTCAACAAGGTCAACAAGATGTTAACGCAGAAGAGAGCAAAGCTCCACGCTTGAAATGCAACATCCAACTGGACAAAATCCTGAGCAATCTGCTCTAGTTGGCTCTGCCTTGAGCTGGGGTGCTGGGCTAGATGATCTTCAGAGATCCTTCTTGACCTCGACCGTTGTATGGAGATTTGCTGTTTCCCAGTTCTGTGATGACAGCACGGTACCAGGCTCAGACTGAAAGCAACACAAAAAGGGGAAGGCCCCACTATGGCATTAACTGCCAAAGTCCTACATGAGGCTCCCATATAGTTATGAAACACCCATCTCATTCACCAAGACAACCCTGGGCTTTGTCATCTTCTGTTCCTCTTCTCCCCTCAAATCAATCCCCTCCAGAACACCATAAAGCTTGCTTTGGTCGAGCTGAATTCTTGCTAACCTCTTCTGTGCTCCGCCAGAATGATAGCGGTTTAGTTAGCCAAGTGTTTCCTGGCAGCCATCAAAGCACTGTTACACCTCTGTGCCAGAAACACTGAAAAGAAAGCAACCATTAAAAAAATGTCCGTGTCAAAAACGATGATCTTTTCTTCAGAAGCCAGTCGTTTTGTACAATTGTCGCTACCGTTACCTTGCCTGCAACGCACGCAACTCGCTCAAATCCATTTCATTTTGCAGAATAATGTATTAATTCTATTTGCACAGAAATGGCTATAGACTGTCGACACCGCTGAGTTTTGCCTGAAAAATGGAGCTCTTAACAAACAAAATAATCTATCTCAATTTGTGTTTCCTTAGCCCATAAAAGGGAAATGCTGCACAACACAGAGTCCCACCACTCACGGCAGAAAACCATTCACTAACTAGTGGAAAACCCGCGGTGAGCTCCAGAGAGCACGAGCCACAAGAGTAAGGTTTCACACCTTGCTAGCTCAGCAGATGCAAACAAGTCCCGCACGTTAAAACTCTGCTTGGCTTATGAAAATGCCAAATGGGTAACGGCACCTACCTCAAAACACGTCGGCTCAGCCTATCATCAACTGTCCTAAATTCATGCCCACAGAGGTAAGAGACAGGTTAATTCTAACACCTCCCTTTTGCAACCAAGTAGGCTGAACATGAAAACAATTAAAAGCACGATTTTATTTTAATATTAGCTAATCTGGCTTAAAGAGATCTGAAATCATTTCTGGAGTAATGGCTTCTTAGGTGTTAGTAAGATAATTTAAAAAACAATTATCAAAAGAAGCATGTTTGCCGATGAACCTCCAAAGCACATTAAACAAATAAATTGAGAAGAAATCGGTGACAAAGCAACTGGAACCAGTCCATTTATGCAATAAGCCAGATTTTGACAGCAACAGCATCTTCTGCAAGATGGGAGAATTATTTTCCTCATTTCAAATTACTCAGTTGAGTTCAGTATGATCGCTCCTTCAGTCCAGGCTGAGAAACAATTAGGAACTGAAAAAAAGCAAGTAAACTTGTTCTTTTTTCTTCCAGTCTGCAAACAAGAAGTGGGTGTGGGAGGCTGAGATCTCGCAGCAGCTCCACAGTCTCGACAAGCACAGTCTCAAGGCACCATCAGTTTCGGTTCTTGAGTACAGGCCACGTTACACTGCTTGGTTATAAACACAAAACAGGCCGAGATATTTTTTCCTAAATACTCAGCACATTTAATATTGCTTATTAGCTCCGAAATAGCAACTGACGTTTGTTCTCCGTGTTACAATCAAACGCCAGCTTCCCCCCAAAAGCGGCTTGAAAAAGATCACAACTGAAAGATTAATCATGTAATAAGTCATCCATCACTTTCCAAAAAGCATAAAAAGGAAGACTAAGGAAATCTATGTAAATGTATACAGTTGCTTAGATGCATATTTGAGTGTAACCCTCTCATTATTAAGAACAACCTTTTCTTCTTTTTGCCAAGACTACATTTATTTGCAAGCGAGCGCCTTGGAGGTTATCAAAAGAGAAGAGTCAATCTTTCTTTAGAAAAAGAAATAAAAGCTACAAATGTTAAACAAGATTAACACGGGCCGTTTCAATCAAGGTCTCCAACTTGTCAACTTCGAGCAACTCAGCCTGTAAAGCAGGATACACGTGTGGCATAATAAAGGGCTGACCGCTGATCTTTTAACCACGGGCCTAAGGTAAGCATTCAGGTATCACTAAAACCAGTGCCCAGCATTCTGCAGGTTCTCTGACACACAACATTTCTAAAGAGCTTGGACAGAAAAAGACAGGGAGAGTCACACTGATGTTTTACTGGTTTATCCACGTCAAAACTTGGAAATTTTCCCCTCCCAGATTTAGAAATTCCCCCAGGATCATTTTTTTTTTTTCTTTAAATACATTCACCTAGCTGAATAATTGGCAGAAAACTTAAAGGTTGCATTTTACTCTAAACTTAAGCGGTGTAGCTTGCAACAACTCGTGACATCTGCAACAAGGACACTAAATCTTTGCAGACCAAAAAGAAATGAACCTTTCCTCTACAGTTACATCTTGATCAAACACACATTCACACTTACAAGAGGATTGTGTTTCTACCTTATAAACAATCTGTATGGAAAGAATTTGGGTCAAGGACAGCCTACCACCAACAACAGCCTACATCTCCCTACAACTACCGGCCAAGAAGTAGCACAAGTATCTTAAACCCACCTGTTCCATCACATCAACGAAACTTAATTGGACCACAAAGGTCTAAAAAAAAAAAATCCCTTTGCCTCCCGAGCCCCCTCCCCCATAACAGCACACCTCAGAAAGCCCCACAAGATCAACAGCCACCCCACAGACTCACCAACCTCTCTTCTCCATGGGCCAAGTCCGTGCTAAATGGCACCGCTGGTAGCTGAGCATGACCTGCCCTGAGCCTTCTAAAGCAGGCTGCAGTTCAGAAGTAAGCTTTTTATTTTAATCTCTAGTAAAGCACATTGAACAGACCAAAATAAGGAAGTCTGTTCTGGTTGGTGAGGAAGTTTAGGCAGTCAGTGCTTTTCTCTGAATGTGAAAATAAAACTTTATCAACCAGTACAAAATGTTTATTATACATGAGACCACAAGAATGAAATCAGATTCTCTTCTTCCACGGTCAGCACAGTAAAACTTTGTGCAGAAAGTCACGAAACAGGCTTAATCAATCTTTATTTCTTTTGTGCCCCAAGGAAACATTTTTGTCTGTTGTTTTCTCTCTTAACAAATGTATCTTACAGTTAGCTACACAACACCAAGCTGAGCTCGGGGTGGGGAGGAGAGATCTTCTTACTTTGAAATGGTAACTGCAACTTACAGGCTTTTCTCTGTTGGTTCTGAAACTGCAATGAATGGAGTTATTTCCTCACATTCCTGTTGTATAATTCTTCCTTTACCAGCCTTCAGCTATCGGCAGATCAGAGCTGGAGTTTACTCTGGAGTTGGCAGTAAACAAAAGAACAAATCGGCACTGTTTCCTCTGAAAAAAAGAAATGGTAGCCCTTGTCCAAATCTATTAAAACACTGAAAGATGCAGGACGATTACGGAGTTGTGTATTAGATCAATGAGGTAGTGTGCTCAACAGATTAAAAAAAAAAAAGAGAAGAATCGAGTGGAAAGATTTACATATTTATAGAGCACAAACAAGGCATTGTCAAATAGTTCCAGCCATCAACTGGAGCCTAATTTAAGTTGCAGCTCAGGGGAAGGAGTAGTCCGTGGATTCAAACTATTGTATTAATGAACAACTCAGCTGTTACTTCTTGATGACGAATGCACAATGGCAATGCTGTTCCTGAACAGACCTGCAATACGTTTGCTCCACTGCTGAAGCGTAAGAGCACCCAGCTTGCAAGAGGAGCCATCTAGGAACTAATAAAAGCCACATTTTTCATTTAAATATTGACTTTCATCCGAAAGCAATAAACAAATATTGAACTGGAGGGATCTTTAATGAGTTACGCGGCAAAAAAAATAAATATGTTTTCCTCTTTTTTATTTCTCAGCTCAAAAATCAGTGGGCACCACTCTCGTTTCCTTTACACCACTGATGCTGTACCTTATCCCCAGATGATGCATTATATCTATGCATTAGCTCTGCCAATGGATGGAAACAATTTACCATGGGAAATAAGGAAAAACAACCAGCCAACTACAAACTACAGCCAGGTATTTATTTATTTAAAAGGCAAGTGTCCAAGTGCAGACACAGGGAAGAAAAAAAAACAAACAAAAAAGCCAACAACCTAACTTAAAAAAAAACACAAACCAGCCCTGTTAAAACATCCAATCTCCAAACCAACATTTCTCCAGCACATATAACCCCCCAGCATTACACTGTGGGTTTGATCCAGTAGTTCTGTTCCACCTTTTGAATCTCATTTAGTTTCTAAGCACTCCTGTCAGCTTCTGCCTTGGAATCAGCCTTAGCCTGATGGGACCACATGGTAGGTTGAGGACTGCATGACAGGACTGCCAGGCAAAGACAGACAGAAAATAAGGCAGTGTCCCACTGGTCAGCCTGTGTGCCAGAAGCAGAAAAGAAAGGGAAATAATAACATTTGTAGATAAACAATAAGAGACCATCAGGAAGGAAACCTGCTCTTTCCAAGGTTTAATGTATTAAAACACTGCAGAATGTTCTCACAGTCCAGCAGCAGCTGAAACACCCAGCAGCCTTGAACGCATTCACAATTTAAGAGCTGATGTCCTTCGTTACCGCAAGCAAGTAACTTCCAGTCTCCCTCTTCTTATTTAACTGATTCTCACCAGCTCTTACTCATCCCAAATATCCACCAGCAAGTTCAGCACCACACACACACACAGTGATGCAAACAAGAAGGCAAAGTGCTTCGAGAAAGGGCAGGCAAGTGGCTTGAGCCATGAGGCTTCCCATCGCTCCGGTCTCCGTGGTGTCTGAACGCCAGTGCTCGATCCTTCTCTAGCAGACGGGCACCAAACCAGACCAGAAGTCCCCAGACCTCAGATATCACACACACACATGCACCCCAAGGAGAAGAAATAACTAGATAAATTTCAAAAATCAAGATGACCATGAGTCTTTGCCACAGAAAAGATGAGAAACCTGTTTTAGCGGAGTAAACACTGGCTTATAACTTGCAAAAGCCTTCATCCAGTGGTCTTCCCAGGACACACACAGCATGGCAGAAGCCAAGGGAAAAAATAAAATCAAGGTTTTAACAACAGGAGTAACTTGCCTTTGCCAGATGATCACCCAACGTTGCAGACCAATCTGTATTTCCTATAAGGCCATAAACAACATTTGTTTGTCCAAGCTCCTACCAAAGGAAGCAGGCCACTGATCGCTTGAATGCCCTCAAAGGATGCACGGATACATTTTAAGCACTTGTTTGTCCTATTATGCTCTGAAATTCAAAATAGACCTTTTATTACAGTATCTCCAATTTCAGGACACCTAGACAGTAAACAAGTGATCAGGGGATGAGAAACACTTATATTAATAGCAACAGCACAGTGTTAGTAAGTAGAGGTGTCAATTATTACTAAGCAAAATGGATAGAGTACCAAAAATACCACCAGGACACAGCAAAGATAACAAACCTAGTTTCATTTTTTGTTCAAGGAGCAAAGAAAATGCAGCTTATTGTGTACAGTTTATCATTATTTACTTCTTGCTACACTTTTATTAGAATGAATACTTGTAAGCACCTCTCCACTTCTAGGCTCTCTCCTGCCTCCAAGCATCTCAGGGTAGAGGCTGCATGGCAGGCAGCACCCAACGTGGGGCAGAGCCCAGCCTGGCTCTTCCATCCTGTCTGCCTTCTCTGGGAAGCATTTCACTCACACAGCCACCCTTCTGTATTTAGTGCCAAATCTGCAAGCTTGCACAGTGCCTGTAATCCTGCTTCCAGTCACCAATACACACAAACCACACCTCTACAGAAAGACCTGAGAATCTTGGAAAAGAAACCAGACTGGCAGATGCTTTTGAAATGTCTGCCTCAAACACTGCTGTGAGAGCAAGGACTCATCCTTTACACACGCAGAACTTGTTCCTTCTCCTCTTCAGCACGCTGAGAAAATGACCATCTCAAACTGAACAGTATCAGGAAACCCTCAAACTTTTGTATTTGTGATGCTAGACACATGACCTGCGATTATTTTAACCACCCAGCCCTGTGAATAAACTAACCTCTCAACTTCATCCTGCTTAAAACTTAATAGTATTAAAATTTAAATAATACCCTCCCCTCCCACCACCACTTAATTTCACTGTTTACCACCAAATCTTTATATTACGCACCGGAACAGAGAGAGGAAAGGCTACTTGTTAACTCATTGACTCCAGATGTTCCAGGGTCTACCAAAGCACTACCCAGAAATCAGGCTTAATTACATTACACAGATACAGTGCTTGGAAGAACCGTGACTCCACTTTATTTTCCAGGGCTTAAACTCTCCATATATTTTTATACACACTCAAAAGACAAGGTCGGGCTCACCTTCCTTCTCCCTACTGCATGCACTGGTGGCTCAGTGCAAGCAATATCCAAGACTGTCCTTCCTGCCCCTCCATTCAGATTTAATTCCTATGCAGTTAAAAATATTTTGCAATTAGGAAAAAAAAAATAAAAATCAGGCTGTGAATGTAGCAACACATCAGTATGTGCAGCAAGTCCTCAAACAGGCTACTTGTGGCACGATACCCAACAGCACGAGATGGTTTAACTCTGACCAAGGAAGTGGGGACACGATTTTGGTGGGAGGGAAGCTGTTCTTTCTACAGCACAGGGGGAGATGAAGGTGGGGTTTTCCAGATGAGCACAGTTCTCTGACCCGGAGAACTAACGTTGACAGACCATGTACAAAGGAAAAAGGACACTGTTAAAACCAGGCAGAGTGGTTCTATTTACATATATAGTAAACACATCTTCCACGTAGGTGAAGATCACCATGTGATGTGGCACCAAGGAACTCTCCAGCCAAACACAGGCACAACACCATCAGTACAATACTAGGGTGATGATGATGATGATGACGACAACAACAACAACGGGAGCAACAGCAAAAAAATTAACATGCCACAAAAAATTCCACAGATCTGATCCTCCACTAGGGTGCCTGGCAGAGCCAGCTCCAATCAAGAGGTCTGCACTTACACAAGCAGAGCATCAAGAGCACGCTGCTCAGCAGAACTGCTTCGGAGGTTTCCTGCGATTTCTTTCTGGACTACCTGTCTTAATGCAACTTTGCATAAAATACCTTGTGCCTAGCTTAAAGTGATGATTAATAGTGTTTCAGCTCAGTTCCAGCCCACCGTCTCGTTCACTACTGGGCTCACCTCTTCACCTCGTTAAGTGCTTTCTTGCTTCTGGCCATCGGAATAGTTCCAAAATTGCTGTTCTTTGTTCAAAAAAAAAATACTGCTATTGTAATAGAAGCTAAATTAAAAGACTCATGTCATGAACAAGGGCAGACTAAAAGTGGCAAAAGGCCAAATAAAGAGAGGGAGATTTGTTACTTTTCCTTCCCAAGAGGATTAAGAAAAACGTACAAGGTTTAAAAAAATTGTTCCAGCCCTTTTCCCTGGTGTATGAGAACATGGAAGAGGCTCCAGCTCTCTCTCCAGATCACTTCTCAGAAGAGTCAATGTAAAAATTGTAGTTTCTTACATGACTAACAGAAGGATACCGATGATGTCATCGCCACCTCTTTGGATCACATCTGTCTCACAAATCATTATTTCTTACTGGCAGCCTTGCAGCACAGGTAAAAACTCCAATTAAGGTCTCACTGGGGAAAATGTAGGTGGTGTAAGTAACTGGCATCTCTGCTATCAGGAAAGAGTAGCAGGGATGTAGGCCACCTTCCCCTCTCAAGGCCCAAGTGGTCCTATTTAGATGGGGTGGGTGGCAGGGGAGATGAGTCTCGTGGCCATACAAAAAGTTGATGTCTCCTGGGCACGTTCACTTCTTACAGGAAGAGGAAACACCAGGATCATAAATTTATGGAGTTATATTTCCCAGAGACCCTCACCTTCCTCATACACATGGTGTTCATCAGAGCAGAAAGACTGTGGGGCAGGGACCTCGTTTGCCTCGGGGCATGTAAAAAGGACACAGGAGAAAGCAATGTTTCAGTACTGTCAGTTGCCTTAAAACCAACACAAACAATCCTTCCCTTCTCTCCCCTGCACCTCTACGGTTTGCAAAAAACAACAAAACACACAAAAGGGAAGCAAATAGTAATTTCCCATGCCAACAAACCTTTCCACAAACAGTTTTTTTGTTCCTGAGCAGTGAGATTCCATGAAAGCTAGGGAAAGATTATTGGTATTCACTGTGCATGGAAAGGGCCAGACACCACAGTAACCAGAGGCAATGCCAAACTGTCGAGTGCTGCACCCAAATGCAGGACAAAGTATCACACCCCAGAGGACTTCTCTTACTGTCCTCACCCTTTCACAGCTCTCTAATGTCGAAGATGCTCAATGTGAAACAAAGACATCAGGGTCACCATGGATCTTCATTAAAAAAAAACACACACACGAAAACAAAACAACCAACCAAAAAAAAACCAACCCAGACAAACCCACAATCAACGCATCACACAAACCCCCACCAAAACCCAGCCCATGCATTACCAGGGAGAAATGTAAAGATTTCACTGTTGATGTTTACATTGACATTTCACAGATGGGGGGGGGAGCAACAACCCCTCCAAGAACTCAGCAACCGCTTTCAATTATGATGAAACAACACATTAAAAATAGAAATTTCAGATTTAAGAGCCTTTAATGCCCTGTTGGGTATTCAGTGACAGCAGTAAACAAGGTGCTGATATAGTTTCCACTGCAAACAACGTTAGCAGTGAGCCAGATGGGATGAGCCCCAAATCAGAGTGAAATTTCAATGCACGAAGTTTCACTGTAAGATAAGGGACTGTAATCAAATTACACCACAAAAAGGTCCATTCATCTGTAAGCATTACCACGGAGAGAGGATTGAATTACAGCTTGGAACAAAACAATTTAAGAAATAAAAAGCAAATTTATTATCTATTTATTATTTTCCTACTGCCAAAGAAAATTTCCCACCTTCATACAAGAATGCTATCCGAGATGAATCCGGGCAGAAAACTGAAATACTAATTATCGGGCTGGAAAAACAAGAAGAGTTTGAGTTGTGTGATTTACATTCCCACTCCTCTTTCTGAAGAGAGCAAAGTCAACAAGCTAAGTGAAGACACAAGAATATGCAATTGCAATTCAAGTTGTTTTGCTGTGGAAGGCCTAGGCAGCCCATATACATGCAATAAACCGGCCAGAGGAATTTTTTTTCCTCCCCCTAAAAAAAAAAAACCTTACAATTCTCACAGTGCCTTCCACTACGTTTTTCTCACACACACACACCCCCCCCCCCCAAAGCTATCACAATCTATATTACTCAATAGCACAATTTTTAAAGCTAACCAAGTGCAAGGCATGCATTGCCTCTTGTCCCCCTCCGATTTGTCAGCACTGAAAAAGCACCTTTGAAGACAAACACGCGTGTGGACGATTCGCCCTTTCAGTAAGTGCTGCAAAGAACAACAGCCAGAAAGGAGGGGGAAAAAAAAAAGAAAAGGAAAAAAAATAAGGAAAAAAAAAAAAAAAGAAAAGAGAAAGAAAAAAAA
>WTSP01023660.1:8742-21133 GCA_025331215.1 Actenoides lindsayi
AAAAATTAAAAATAAAATCCCGGTATTCCATCATCAGGACACTGATAACCTCAAGGCTCATATCCACAGAAGACTTAGGTTCTTACTACGATCCCTGCTGGAGATGAAAGTGTGTTCATTCCTGGTAACACAGCTCAGACATTTCCACATCTTGAGACAATAGAATTATGCATACCGGGTTATGAGATATGTTAAGAACAGAGAAGGGATCTCCAACATCCATCACACATTTATAGTTCTGTGCTCATCTAGTTCCCTTTTACCTTCTTCCTCCACTAAAAAAATTACACATCTATAACTGGGACATAATTTGTTATTTCGATCTTCCTTTCTGAGCACATGAATTCATGACAGACATTAGATACAGCAACCAAAACAGACATGATTCATGCCACCAAACTGCAATACACTGAAAACTTCTCAAAATTCAAGTCAAATCATTGGCTTTCACACCAGTCACTATACATTTATTACATACAGTCTTGCAAATTCTGTAATGGTCTTTGGTGAACACTTGTATAATTTTCAGTTTAGTGAAGTTTCCTGAAGGGTGGCATTGCTTGTGTGGCATTTGTGGATATTTTATTCAAGAAAGATTACAATGATATTCCCACTCTGCATCAGGTTCTTCTATCTTAGAAACAAGTCACATCACCACAAAACCATTTGGTAGCAGTCAAAAGCAGGCATCAGTACAAAAAAAGCAGAGCAACACAGACCATGAGGTCCCTGCATCAGTTAGGTGTATAAAACAGGTAAGAAATGGAAAGGATCTATGACAAGAGGTCTGCCTGCTGCCCCATTATCATCATTCAACAAAACAAGTGGGAAAACAGGAAAATAGAAAAACTTATTCACACATAGCAAACAACTGCCTTATTTACTTTATGTAAAATAATACTCAAATGCAGCATTTATCTTTCTTGCAAAACTGGGCACTAATTCTACAGGTACCTATATACAGCTAAAACTGACTTCTCTACTCTTCCTACCACTCCCATCCCATACCTGTGCAGTAACTAAAAAGGATTAGCTTGAAGAATTTCAGAGTACAGAATTAGAAACTCAGCAATTCCTCCCTTATCCTAACATTGCACAATATGCCGTGAAATCGCTGAGATTGAAACCAGAGCTGTGAATCCACCGATGCTTGGGGGCTTCCTAACTGTGAGAGACCTCTTCACTCACACTCAGATAAGGCATGCAGCTACACAGGCCTCTTCTCATTCATTCCAAATTGATCAACTACAGATTATGGCAGTCAGAAATAAATAAAACAAATGCTGAGACTGTTTCTGGCCTGGATTTATAAATAAATCTAATCTACAATCCCACTGTGTTCCCCTAAAAATAAGAGGAAATTGATGTGCAAAAAAATGAAATGCAGTGTTTTCAAACACATGATTGATCCAACCCACACAGTCCTTACCAAAAATAAAGGTGGTTCCTCGGGGGGGTGGAAAAGTAATGCAAAGATACCACACATAGAAGCATATCATTTTAGAATTTTAACAAAGATTTTAGGTTTATTTGCCTACTAGATGGTCATTTCAATGTTTTGAACAGCTAGATTTTTTTAGGGGGAAGGATTTGGTTTTTACTACATGGCATATTTTGGTTAATTTCTGAGAAATTTTTCTTCTCTTCTTTGTAGAAAATAGCTGAAAACAAACCAAATAAAACATTTCCATTCTTGATAAACAAGCCACAAAACAAAAAGGAAAAAGGCTATGCTTGCTTAGGCAAAACGTTTAAAGAGACATTGTCAACTTGAAAATACTAAGCATTTGTTTTTGATTCTTCCCAGAAAACATGTCAAATTTAACTTTCACAAACACAAAAAAAATCACTGCATGATAGAAAAAAAACAACAACCTAAGGTAACAATAAAGGCAGAAATGCTACTTATTGGTTTAGAATTTAGGAAAATCTGAAAATGAACACACCTTCTAGGTAAAAACAAAGAGCAGTTTTACAAGGCTAGATAAATTAACCTGAAGTATCCAATCACGTTAAAATTAAAGCCATTATAGCGTAGTATCTATACATCCTATTTTAAAAAGCCATCTCACAGTTTGAAGAACATATTCAGCAGTATGAGTATGCAATAATAGTTACTGAAGCTCAAACATGCGCTAAGCTTCCTAGAAACATCCTGATGAAGGAGGAAGCTCACAGCTTGCCCTTCTTTTTCAGCTGTCAGCGTCATTGCGCTGGCAATGACAGCTGCCATTCCTGTTACTGCAAGTGTTTCACATACAGTTCCTCCATTGAACATTTTGAAATGCCAGAAAGAAATGTAAAAGTAAAGCCACCAAAAATAAACATGGGTACTTTGGGTCTGACTCGGAAGGAGAAATGTGACCTTTTTCTTAACTGAAGTTGACAGTAAACCCTAAATACTGTATTTGAGAAAGTGCTCCATTCTCAAGGAATTACTGAACAACAGGAAACAAAAAATGTGAATGCAAAACTGTCCCAGAATAAAGAACTCCTGCTGGTGCCAGCATGTAGCTCGGGCACTTTCTGACATAACAGAAGAACAATTATTACTCATCAAACCTAACACTGCTGCATCACGGCCGCCAAGTTAAACCGAAATCATCAGAACACAAGGCATGAAGAGTAGCCAACTCCTATGTGCCACCATTGTTCAGCACAACGAAAACACTAAAACCCGTATTAGAACTACTGTACAGTCTACATTTTTACACTGATGATCCTCATCAGAGCTGTCTGCACTCATTTCAGTTCCTGGCCCATTAGCAGTCCCCATACAAAACTGAAACGCTGTGATATCGATGGAACAGCTCGCCATGCCACATTCTAGTCTCTTTTACCAAGAGCAGTACTAAGTGTGCGAAACACAGTAATTGTGAAAAACAGGTATTCCCAGATTTTAATTCCAACAACTGCTTTGACAATGGATCCTTCACCAGATTTCCTTTCCCCCATTTAGGTGTAATCAAGCTATGCTAAAGTTATGCTAAAACATCCTTTGGGAAACTAAAATCTGCTCATCCCCTAGATGACGTGTTTTCCAATTGTTTGATTACTCCTCTGGTCTTGTATCTGAAAACCCTCCAATTTTTCCAGCTTCCTTTCTAAAGCTAAAAAAGGGCACAGCTTTCCAGTAGCAGCTGCACCCATATTATCTACACAGGTAACGTAACCCCTCTCTTACTCTGCCTAGTATTTTGTTGAAATTATTACTCCTTTTTTGGCTATGATGCCATCATGATCACTTGCTATGGCCTCCAGTTGGTTTTTAAAATAAACCACTGTCTCATTGTGAAGCATATACTGATTGCTTGCTCTGTGTTTGCTGAATGAAACAGACTGTTCTTCGTAATCTTTTCTCTTATTATCTGCTCTTTCCTTAGCCTTTGTAGTAGTAGCAGTGTAGACACTACAGTCTAACGACAGAAGTACAAGGAAACTTGTAAGAAGAAAGATCTCTTTTATTAGGTCACCAATTGATCTAATCAAAGGTATTACTTCTTGTAGAACTTATTAATGTTTATGTCACAAATAGGTTTCAATTTGATGACTAGTTCCTGAAAAACTCTTTGTAAATAGTGTTCTCTTTATAAACTCATTTAACAGGTATTTTTGAAATCTATGCTTTAGTTTGCTGTTTAATCCATTTCATTTGTGCCAAGCTGATTTTGTACCCTTCAAGTTTATTAATAAAAAATAAAAAAATTTTAAAATCATGTAATCTCAAAACCCTTAGAACTTTATTACATCACTACTCATCTCTAGAAATCAGACTTGTACTGGTATAAAAAAATAATATTGCTAGCTTGTCATACTTGAGTGTTCATAAACCCTCAATGTGGTATAGCATGCATATTTCAGTGTTACATGGGCACAACATATAAAAGGCATTTGGAACATGATAGCATGCAAATTAATACTTTGTGACAGTGGAGACTAATAAAAAATAGTTGCCATAAATTAAGCACTTGTGTACAGTGACAGCTAAGTAACAGACACATTTGAGAAATTATTCCACTCCTTTCCCCAGGAATAGTGGTAAAAGGATGCAGCCCTACCATGATAATTTCCTCCTAGTGCAGTTATACTCTGCCTGTCCCCTGTGAGTTCAACTTTTGGACAGCGGTGCACAGACCTGGAAAAGTCCTGTCATCCATTATCACATCTGAACTCCTGCCTTTCTTTGAAAACATCATAGCTGTCCCCTCCAAAGGTACTATAATTTTCTCTACTGTTTTAACCTGCACATATATCTGCAATTTTTTCACAGTGACTTTAGTTTTAGTTAAAAAAACAAAAACAAAAAAATCCAAACAAACACCTCCTCAACAAAACCTTTTGGTTAAAGATCAAGGGATCATTTTTGTAGACAAGTGAGGGATCATTTTTGATCAAGGGATCATTTTTGTAGACAATGTTTTCGTTCTGAAAAATTCCACCTATCCCACAGGCTTGACCCTGCACTTCAGTTAATAGAGGTGGCAGATTAGGTAACGGAGACTGTGGTTCCGCAGCTATTTCTGCAGCGGCGGTGCCAGGCTCGGCAGCGCGGGTGCTGCCACTCATTCCGACCTTTGCCTCATGCCAGCACAGCTGTTTGTGAACCACAGCAAGGAACAGATCCAGCTTAAATGAGTGGCCAGCAGAGGAGTGGTGAGGGCTGCTTCAGAAGCACTGCCACCAAACATGAAACTATAGCTTCGTGTTCTTCCATCCTCTGCCACAGAAAACAGATGGATGTAGGAACTTCAGATTCTGTTGGGCACACGCAGCAAGGAGTCACACAAATTACTGCTGTTACTGCTTATATGAACCAATACCCCTAGCAAACTATGTAAAAACAGAGCAAAACAATGGCCTTCCTCCTACAGACCTTACAGTTGAACTGCTGCAGGCTTAGTCCTGTTCTGACAGCATATCTTGAAATGCAGTCCTAATCTTGGACCTTCTTCAATGCAGAGCTAAGCAAGATGCCAGAAACATAGGTAGTTTCACCAAAACTCTGACTATTCAGCTAGCCCTTGGAGAAACTAGACTATAGTTTAATCAAAAAGTTGGAAAATGAGCTGAATCATAGCTACCAGAAATGACTAGGAAATCCATCAGCTGGCCATTTTAGCTGAAAGACCCTATTCCCTCACTGCAGGTGACTCCCAGACATACTCCTGCACAGTAAGTACAGCACTCAGATGATGCTTTGACTACAAAAATTTCTTCTCTGAAGGGGCAATCAACTGAACCAAATTAATGTGAACATTAGACCAGCTTCTTCTATCACACCAGATTAGAATAAACATAAAAATAGGTGGCTGAGCGGAAAAGTAATCTTTCCACTTGGGAAACCTACCACAGTTCCAAATCTTTTATTGGGGTAACATGGAAATTTTATTTTGGAGACCTTTTCCCAAAACAGAATCATTCTTTTTGTAAAACCTCTGTAGTTTCCAGCCCTGTTTGGTTCCAGCTCTCTAGTTCTCGGTGTTAAGACCTGAACAGGAACATGCAGTTGAGTCCGACGTGCATCGTTAGAACTTGGCAGAAGAAATGTGCATAAGCTGCCTGAGCTGTGCCTGGTTTTGTGAAACCATGTCAATGCTGGGACACTCAGGGGAAAGACCTCACATACAGCATGATGCATAAACCGGAGTGTACAGAGGCTGGTTTAGCTCCTCTCACTTGGGAGCAACGCGAACTTCATTATCTGTGATTCTCTGGGAATACAGAACAGTAAATAAAGAGAAATATCCAGGTGGGATTTCACAGGGTAAATGGACTTCACACCTTTCATTGAATAGGCTCGGTATTCACAAAATGTCTCCGAGTAAATGCAACCTGACTATTCGCTTTTATGAGCAACAAAGTTGCATGAAAGGTATTAAAAGAATATGGTCAAATAACAATGTTTCTAACTGCATCATTCTCAGGAATATTATTACTGTAAAGGGCCTTCTGTGGTCATTTATAAAATGCTATTAATAAAAAAAAAGTATTATGGGAGTATGAAAAGGTCTCAAAATGGAAGAAAACATGAATATATGATTTGGACATTTATACTTAACCCTCCTTTGTTTTTTCTAAGTATTGTAGGATCACTCTGTTCGTGTGTTCTCACACATAAAAGCATACTATTTTATATACAGCTCCCACAAAAAAAAAAAAAAAAAAAAAAAAAAAAAAAAAAAAAAAAAGGAGGATATAAAAATCAGACTGCACTAAGAATAGAGGACTAGATACTCGTCTGGCATAACGTGAGACCACTCCAGTAATTTCAGCATTCCTACTCCAATTTGCAACAGCTAGAGATTTGGCACAAAACACCACGCTAAGTTTCCAATTACCTCATGCACCAGCATTGATTTCAATAGTTATATACACATAGTCATAAAGGAGAATTACTTGAAAAGTTGCAAACTCAGCTCTGTATTTCTTTTACTTTTGTGGTCTAAATCAGACCCTTCATGATATTTTAAAGTAGTTTTTTTGTGGTTTAATTATACATGTGTTAAAAGCAGAATAGTTACATGCTGTGTCCACAGCAGCGCATGTAATTCTTTACACTGCTGACAATGTCAATTTATACTGGGCCATGTCACAATAGTAATTAATGTTAACATTGCCAAAAAAAATCTAGTACATATTAACCTAAATATGTGAATACAAAGTTATCACCTATATGAAAATTAGTCTTCTGTAAGTGAACATTTTGCAGGTTGCCTTTGGAAGTTTTTTTTGCAATTTGTTGCTTCAAGTTAGTCAAATTGTATAGTTCAACCACAGTAGGAGGCAACCCTGGTGTAAAGACATAATACTCAGCGAGCCCAGACAGACTGAGCTCTTCAGAGACAGCACTTAAATTACATCAAATTAAAGAGCCCAACACAGTCTTGCAACATTACTTGCTGCACTGTACTTCTATGGACAGCTGCTTACTGAAAAATCACCATAATTCTATTTATTTATTTTTCTAATTCTAGGAAAAGGATACAGAACTCCAAAGGAATTTAGGCACAGAAAATGCCCAAAATCCTTCTTTTCAAATCCATGGTAATTGCAGTCTCCATAAAAGTTTAATGTCTAGTATCTGAGCCTAATAGCTTAAGATCAAATATATACTAGTCTCACTGTTATATGGATCTCCAGAAGTTCTGAAGATAATCACTCCTCACTGTAATCTTCCCTTATCATGAAGAAATTTTAAACAAATTGAAAATAATATGCTTAAACTTCAGTATTCCTCAGACAGCCATTAGTATTTGACATTTTGCCCCAAAGTCTGACAACTACCCTACATACAATCCTGTAAGTGAGACTGCTCAGTAATGCATTTTGATATAGGATAATCAATCATCAAAGTTAATTTTACTATTTAATACTAAAGCAAAAGGCAGGTCAGCTACTTCACGTCTATCTCAGGCTGAAGAGGACAGAAGAAGAAACCACTTTAAAATACTTTTCACCAATGTCCTGTATTACATGAATCCCAAAAGGAATCCTTCTGGCAGCATTACAATCTACAATGAGGACCAATAATGCAAGTTTTATTGCCTTTTCAAATATTTTTTTTTCTTTAATTGACATATAAGGACTCATTATCCAAGCTTTTGCACTGCAAAGTGCATCCAAGTTCCTTTAAGCACTTCTGATTCTATGACAGATTTAGTAACACTGAAACACAGAAGTGTGGACCTGGCAAAAAAAAAAAAAATTCATAAAAATCTGATTTCTGTATAGCATCATCTAAAATGTTAGCTAATACATACAAGTAAAGCAAAAAGGTTTTAGTGTATATTGTAAAGCCTGGGGCTTTGATAGGTAAAACATCTACTGACTTTAAAAGACTTTAATTTCGTTTTAATAACCATTTTTATTTAATTCTAAAAAGATTACCAGTCTATGCCTTCAGTAGAAACATGCCCTGAAATCTCAGGGGTGATAAAAGGGCCATGCCAAAGCTGAAAGGTTTCAAATATCAAACTATACTATTATGTCAGGGCTAGCAAGATCAATTAGCACTTTTCAATGACAGAAAAGGTTAAGCTGGACACACGTTTACACAATATTTAAATTGAAAAAAAAAAAAAAAGAAAAATAGCACATACTAAGCTTACTTATAAACCTGCCAACAGATGACCAAATATTAAAACTCTTCTTCACTTGCACAACACAAACATGGTGTTTCTAACACAAAAATGGCAAGAAGATTATAGATAGGTTAGATAGTAGAAATAATAATGGAATCTGAAGTACAAAGTAAAACTCAAAGACATTTGAATGTTTCTGCTACCAGACTTGGCTGAGCGCTGAACTTTCAAAAAGCTTTAAAAATACTTGATCAACCTGACAGATGTCTGTTAGTCTGATGCCCCTGTGTTTGCAGTCTTCTTACAAACCCTGACAATATTAAAAATGAATGATGATGAGCAAATAAACCTATTCCCGTGTTCAATTAAAAGACAAATAGAAAACTACCATGCAACAAAAAAACAAAAAAACAAAAAAACAACAAAAAAAAACAAAAAAAAACCAAAAAAAAACCCAAAAAAACCCCCCCAAAAAAGCAGAAATTAAAAGTACTAATCTGTAAATTAACTCATCTTAAATCTGGAAAAAAAGCAAGTGTACACCACCTGCAATTCAAAGCCATACAGAAACATGCACACTAGGAAGCAAGGGAACTTAATGTTTCAGTTTTTACTATCAGAAGGACACTCATTGGAAGTACAGGTATGTTAGTAGTTAATTTGACACCTGCTAATACAAGCATTGCCATGCTAAACACAGCTTGAACAAAGTACCAGGTTATGATATCAAATAAAGTCAGTATAAATCACAACAGAAATGCGGGAGATGAAGAAGACTAAAGGAAAAAGCACACTGTGTTGAAATCAGTGATTTAGATTGTAACTGCCTTATTGTGAGTAAAAGCAAAGCAAGATTGCTTTCATTCAGTGATATACTTCAAAATGCCATCCCCCTCCCCCTTTTTTTTTAAGCCTATTTCTCTATTTATTTCTTCAAGGAGTGATTTGAAATATTTACTACCAGACAGTACCTAATTTTAGGTTTTAAGTGCTTTAACAGCTCTATGAAATATGATCACCAGCTGCAATATAGAAGTATGCTGAATAAAACTCTCCTTATAAAAAGGGAGACCTGTTTCACCCTGAGTTCATAAAGTCCCTACTTTCAAGAAAGAAAAAGATAACACAGAAAAAAATTAGTAGTTGTGTCCTAGAGTGTTTGATAGAAATCCCAAGAATTTCTTTCTTCTTGCTGTATTAACTTTCAGATTTAATAGAGGAAAAAGCAGTTCAAATTCTAACGCTGAAGGATTGCATTGAACACAGTGCAGTACCACCAGGTCATCAAGGAAACAGACAGGTACCTACCTTTCCTATACCAAATGCCAGCATTTAAATTAATTACTTCTAGGACTGAAAGGTAAAAGTTGCATAAAGTTTAAAGAGCAGCTCTCAAAGCTTGCATCAGAGGCTAAAAATATGCAACAGGATACTATCTATAGCTGTATTTCTGGTTGCCCTATTTGAAACATTTTAACTGGGAACTTCAATTAACTGGGAACCCAGTTTTCTACCCATTAAATTTCTCATTTAGAATTTATCTAGCCCATTGGCATTATCCATCTAGGAGGATAAATTTATACTGCAAAGTGTTGTGAAGCCATTAATGAATACAAATCCAGCAATTCAGATCCTTCAACTAAATTTATTAGCATTACAGCTATATATACACATAAGAGTTTTTAACTGCATATGAATTACCTGAACAAAGATTAGTATAAAAGATTAGTCAACATACTTTTCTTTCATTTTTATTAAATTTGATTGAAGAACATTTGGTAACATAAATACCAAAATTTTCAAAAGAAAGAAAGAAGAGCTGTTTCAGACATAGACCAGCTAATGTTAGATGTCAAATGTACAGGAAGAATCACAGGGAAGAGAAAGAAATGTCAATCTCATTTCCACTGTATTCACAGTATGATACATATTGTAGGCATGCAAATATTTGTTATTTGTCAACGTTTTCAGATATACTATGAGAAAAAGTCAAACCCACAGCAATTTTATGAAATTTACTCTCTTTTGAGTGTTAAGGCAACGAAACAATGATATAACTTGAGCTTTAATGGACTCTTCAAATAACAAATAAACACAGGTCAGACAACAAAATATTTATATATTTACCATACAGAACAGAGGCTTGCTTTGTATACTTCACTCTAAATCTAAACTGTTCATTAGATACACTTCCTAGCCTCATCAAGTGAAACATGTGAAACAAAACTCAGAAAACTGAAAATACTGGTTTCTTACAGTTCTAGCATGACTTCATGCTTACACTCGAACCGGCCAAGGCGCTCCCTTGTCTGGTACAGCGAGCCTCCCAGGATTTTTTGTAAATACCAGTTATTTCACATCGCCACTCGCGAGATAAACGTGTACCTCCGTGTGCTCTGCTTTAAATCCCGCCCGCGGGATAACGGGAAGGCAGCACCGTACCTACTTGGCTCTTAGGGTCAGTTTCATAAATGTAAATGAAACTTTAGATGCCAATTACCAATTGGCAGCGGAGCTGCCGTGGGATCCCGCTCTCGCAGCCCCGGGGCTGCTCCCCGCGGGTGGGTGCCGGGCGGCGGCCCCAGCGCACCCCCCGCAGCCCGGGCACGGCGCGGAGCCCCCGCGGCTCGGGGAGGACTGCGGCTGGAGCCGCGTGAAACCCAGCCGGCGGTTTTCCGCGGGTATCTGATTTTGGAAGTGTCTGTAATGACAGCCTGAGAGGCAAATTAATGGCCAACAGCCCACTGGGTTCGAATACGGAGAATCCTGTTACCTCCTCGCGGATCAAGTACACACACACACATACACACACGCAGAGAGAGAGAGAGGGGGAGAGGCTTCCCCACGTGGAAACGCTTTCAAACCAAAACACAAGACCCCGCATCGCCAGCGGAAAGGGCGGCGGGACCCCAGCGCCGGGGCTCTCCTGTGCCTCTCTCCCTCGGCGCAGACCCACGACGGGGGCGGGGGCGAGGTGGGATAACCCGAAAACGTACCGTTTTGTCTTAAAACCGCAAGAAAAACAAGCCGGGACGGGGGAGGGGAAGGGCAGGAGGGATCCTTCAGGGAAAGGAAACGGGGAGGAACAAAAACAACGGGTAGCTCTGTCCCTGCTCCCCTCGGACACCGGGAAAAGCGGCTGCAGAAGCCCCAGCCGCGGCTACCGGCCGGGGGGCAGCCCGGCCCCCGTCTGCCGGCCCCCCGGCCGGGGCACGCCCGCGGCGCTTCGCCCGGGGGAAAGACCTCAAGGGAGACCCCCGAGCGCTGCCAGTGTCTGGGGCAGAGCGGGGCCCAGGAGCGGCCGGTAGAACCGACCAGGATCCTCTGCTACCGCCGCCGCCTGTGCTTGCGGGTCCCGGCCCCGCTGCTTCACGCCCCGCGCTGCCCAAACCCTAGCCTCGCTGGCAGGAAAGTGTGTTTCGGGAAGGGGCTCGCTATCACCCCTGCCTGTTTCCATACCGCTCTGGCCGGAGGGGCTCCCCGCCGGCAGAAAATTCGTTTCCCTCCCAGTCTCTGGTCGAATCGCCGCCGGCCCCGGGTCAAGCTCCGGCCCTTACAGGCGCGGTCGGTCGGCAGGGCGAGGCGTCCTGCCCGGCCTGCCTCTCGCCTCGCCCAGGCGGACCGGCATCCCTCCGGCTGCTGGCGGGGCGCAGTCCGGGCTCCCCATTTCCTCCACTACGGGGCTAGGCGGGAGGCGCAAGCGGGCGACGATGCGATGGCAGCCGGTACGGCTTGCGCCTGCCTCGGGGCTAACTCCTGCGAGCACGGTAACAGCCAGGGGTGAGGGCAAATCGGCAGGGACTGTCATCTGGAGAGAGGCAGAAAGTCCGGCTGGACAGGCAAAAAGTTACCCCCTCCGCACCGGACACCATTTTTTTTAAAACTAAACTCGCGTGGCACTGGGGGCAAAAGCCAGTCTCTACCCCGCGATGGACGGCTTTGTTGCTCCTTCCTATCACGTTCTTTTTACAGAAACTTTTGTCATCGGACCAACAGGAAAACAATGCTAAATAAACCCTAAACAGAAGCACACGCACACACCCATCTCCACACGGACACATGCACATGCGACAGGGAACCGGTTTCCTCCACCTCTGAGCAGAAGGGGTGGGAGGGAGACTTGAGGACGAGGAAGTCAGAGAGACACTCACCTTCTCGCTGTCGGGATATGCCGCTACCTTTATTTTAGGGCTGCTCCTTATTTATTTATTCTTGTCCCTTCTCCGAGCCGAGGTTTCCCTTTTGCACTGTTTCTCTGGCAAAAACAGGACATCCCCTCTACAAGTCGTCCGTCCGTCCTCCTCAACCCC
>WTSP01023661.1:0-64964 GCA_025331215.1 Actenoides lindsayi
GGCGCGCGGCCGCGGGCCGTTGGTGTCACAGCGCCACCTGCTGGCCGGGAGATAAAGCGGTTTCGGTTGAGGGCAGAGCGCCCTCAGAGCCCCCCCGGCGCGCAGGCCCGGGCAGCGGGCAGCGCTTGTTCGGTCAGCACGGCCCGGCCTGCTGGGGAACGCAACGCTTCCCTTCCCGCAGCGTGCAGCACGGAACCGGGCTGTCAGCCTCGCGCTGAACGGACACGCGTTTAACGCGCAACTTCCACCGCCGCCTCGCTTCATGTTCGTGTAACCGCATGCTGCCACATGCCCGTTTTTCATGCTGTTTAACACAAAAAAATACCGTGTCCACCTCCACGAGATCGCACCAGTCAGATTAGATTCTCATACAGATGGCTAGATGTGCAAACAAATATATACTAGTACAAATTAATAGATGAAGTACATTAATTTGAGGTAGACTGGTTCTGTTGAGTAGCAACTGCTAGTATTCCAAAAATAATTTACTGTCTTAAACAATACACAGTCTGATACTAAAACACAGACTAAATATATTCTAAATACATATAAATCAATAGATACAGCGCTCACTAAATACTATTTTAAATGAATATCAGGTTTCTAGAGCCTCACTTGCCCAGAAGATCTCACAAAACACGAATTAATACGTTATGCCCATCCATTTCAAATCCCAAACTACTTTTTGTAACACTTACAAAATTAGATTTTTGTAAAATTCTGATTATGAGTGAATATATTCCAAATAATAGCACAGCCTTTGAAATGTGCTTTTATTCAAAGAACCATGCATGTGTAAATCGACTGAAACAAAGAAGAAAAGATTTTATTTCATTCATTGCTCTGTTCTGTGGAAATAGGGAGCACTACATTTCCCAAGTTGACCTAAAGAATTCCTGTCAATACCTGTGGATGCCAAACATATGCACTATGATGCAATTTTTATAACAAGAAAGGTCCTCTACACGTTTTTTGCACACACAGTGCACTAGGTTCAGGATACACAGTCCTGTGGAACAAATACACTCTCTAGAGTGTTCTGTCAGCATGTGTAATTCTGGTCAGATGTTAACCTTGCTGAATATAACAAAATGCATTACTTTAAATTCACATATATATATATATATACACGCATATACACACACTTGATTTACATTTTTACAGCTTACATATCCCAACTTTTCAGTGTCTTTGCTGCCAGTATGCACACAGATAAAAGAAAACATTAATGTGGATTAAGGTACTAAGAATTTATCAACATCAAACCACCAGTGTTTTGCCTTCTACCCTTCTGAACCGTAGTCAATAGATCTAAATATTTTACTGCACCCTGGCCAATTCATTGTTTGATGTTTAAAAACTCACCCAGAATCAAAGAAAATTTATTAAATTTCAGCCCCCAAATGAGATACTATTAGCTTTGAAAGTCAAGTTTAACTGCGATATTGATGATTCTCTTTTTTCTGTGACAAAACTCACAAGGGAAATCCCTATGTCAAAGTACAAAAGCAGATTGCTAATACTATGGGGAAAAAAACAATGTATAAGCAATGTAGGTATAATACACACACAATACAGACAGTGGAAGTCCTTTTAACCCTATTAGTTTCAAACTCTCCATTTCAGTATTGGGGCCTGACAGCCACTAACAATAAAGTGCAACAGCCAGTTTTTAAAAAGGCTAAATTGTGGTAAACATATGCCATTAATACCACTGCACCAGAAAAGTACATATTAGCTCCTTAAAGAGTACAGTATTTGATATGAAGACTTACAGCTGAAAAAAACCAAACCAAAACAAAAAAAAAAAACCCAACACAGAAAATTCTTGTGTTTGTAAATACTTAGATTGTAAAGAGTGAATGTGAATGTCACTATCAACACGCATATTGAGAAACAAAAAAACCAAGCTAGAGCATTCCTTTGAAAAATACTCACAGGGGTTCAGGAAAAGCTACAAGAACAAAAGACGGGGCATATAGTATACAAATATCATTACATTGCTTCACTAAAAGTGAAAACAGTCTTCAAGCTAGCTACCTATTCAAGGAACAGAAAGCTATTATGGCCATGATTGCATGGAATCACTCTGGATAGGCCATACCCATATGAAATCTTAGTTAAGAACTAATTTCATATCAATTCCTCACTATTTGCTTTTTGAAATCCAAAAAGACAGTTACAGAAGTTAGGAGACCATGATTTATTTCCCCATTCTCTAAGGAAATAAGCACAGTTCTCACACACATTACAGAACTACCAGGCAAAGGTAAAATTCGTAACTTTATAAAAAATATTTTTTTTTGGCAGCTTGAGAGGGAGGAAAAGCATCCTACAGAGTTAAGCTTCACGATGCAAGTTTCAGAGTTTGGGGTTTTTTTATTTAATGACACGTTGGGGGTTTTTTTTCTCCACATGAAATCTGAAGCAAGACTATTTTATCTGAGAGGTCTCCTTAGGCTAGAGACCTAATGCTATAATCTAAAAGCCCTAATCAGCTGATCAGGCTTACTGCAATGTCTAAACCAGTTCCACCTCATAAATGTATCTATATCCAGTGCTAGTAAAGATCTTGGCTATTTCTGATATTGGTATACATATCTTTGGCGGAGACCATGAAAAGCTGCAAGAGTGATTTTAAAGGCCGCACAGTAAGTACTGCAACAGTGGGCTCCTAATTATGATCATTAGATTTTTCACTTTAGCCTTACGTAAATACTGTCTGAAAAATGGATCCACACAACTCTACTACAATACTCAAAACATTTTAAAACAAGGGAGCATAGTGTGTTATGACAGTGTTTAACTTTTTAATTAATTAAGAGAGCAACGCAGATGACAACACTATAGCTGCTCAATTTTAAATCAACAAAGTACTGATGAATTCAGATCAAAGCTGAAATTGAATAATAAACTTAAACTTACATTATTGATTGAACCAAGGTGTAGAATTTGATGGGCTAATTCTACATGTCCAAAAATATTAAAAATTCTCTGCTGATCAGAGATAATCATTTTCCCTACAGTCCACTTCTGCACTTAGTTCTTTGTTTTCCCTCTGCACAGTTTGAATGGTATGTCCAGTTATGCCAACAGACACATGGTACTAAATGCTAGCAAGTCATAAATAGTATTAAGATGTGCTTACACCTCTGTAATGTCTTTGCCCAGTTACTGTCTGACTGGTACAACAAGAGATTTTAGTTTCTATTTTTTTGGCGTATCTCAATGCTTTCTTAGGGTGAAAAAAAATAAGATTGTTTATGGATATAAACTAAGCTATGTAATTTATATAGAGGAATCTTCTATAAGCTAGAAGTTCAACAATTCTACATAAAAAATAGTACCTAAAAATTAAAAGATTTTGGGCTTATTCTACTCTAATTTCCTATTACTATTTTTAATCACATACCTGCAATTTAAACACTAAAAAAAAACTACAATGATGCAGTGATTTGGTGTAAGTGAATGCAAACAATGATTTAGTTTACTTGACTTTAGGAAGACCATATTGCTGAGATAACAGAATCTACAAATATATTATGGAAATCATTCTAAAAGAGTGCAAGAAAAATGGCTTCTACCACAACTTTTTGTGTTGTGCATGTGACATATAATTAACAAAAATGTATTTAGAACTTTTCAAAACACGAGGCAGTTTGAATGCAAACCACATCTTAGTCTTAACCACAGTCTTGTAAATATGTGGCTAGTTAGCTGCATAATGTCCATACTTCCAGGCTGGCATGTAGAATGGAGGCTATTTTGCACAAGTCAAGGACATGCATATCTACTGAACATGGTACTTCATGACACTTTCTAATGTTTTACTGTTTAGTTATGAACTGTTGATGTTCTCTTGCTCTATACTAAAAAATACATGAAGTCGCACCAACAATAGTACTGAATGAATAGTGCTGGTAATAGCAGTTCTTCAAATAAGTTGCCAAGATGAACTTTCTAAAGATATATCCATATACTGTCATTCCTGATCATGGGCTCTCTAGAACACAGTGATAACATCTGAAGTGTTAGCCCCTTAAGGAAATACAAACCCCAAAAGATCTGCTGAAGGATTTGCCACGTGTGACATCCAAAGTAGTATATACCACAGCATCCTCTTGGATACAAGAGACAATCTGTTAGTATCAGTTGCTCACCAACTACCAGTGTCTAAGTCTGCCCTGAAAATAAGGAAAACACTCAGGAAAGTGTATAAACATCTTATGGAATGAGGGCTTGTATAATCACAGACACAGTATTTTCCATCAGGATGTTACATCAATCAAGAAATATTCCAGAAGTAGAGAGACTGCCTGTGGCAAGACTGCACTGTTTAAACTGAAGGCACTTTAAGTCATACATCTGAAAACTGGAAAACCATAGCCACAATTAGAGAGAAAAACAGGTGAGGAATGGTGTTAGGTACCAAACAAGCAAAGTGAACTGCAAAAAGCCAAGGTCTTTTTTTTTCCTTCCAAGAAGGCCAAGCCAAATCACACCATACCTTGCTTAGAAAAATAGCACCTCATAGGAGGGAAAGGGAAAAAGAACTACCTGGTGCAACTGAATGGATGCTTCTTATATGGCCATCACAGTTAGGTTTGAGTTACCTATTAAAGGTCAGGAGATCATTGCTTAATCTTTTTTCAAAAGAAATCACATCCACAAATCTAAGAGCCTGACTTCTGTTGATGGTGGAGGTTTTAAATAGCATTTGCATATACCCTGCTCTAGGTGGCCACACAGAAATAATCAGGTATACCAAATATTTCACTTAATAGAAAATCTACTAAAAATTTCTGTATTAGCATACAGATTCCATGACAAACCTTTTTGACTACTGCCACACAAATCTACATTTAATTACACTACCAGCCATATCATAGGTGGTTTTTAAAAGAATATTAACTACTCCAAAACAGCATCTGAGCACGGAGACATGTATCTCACAAAACTGTTTTAGGTATGCTTGGTTTTTTATGTTTTTTGGGTGTTTTTTTCTTAAAGACCAGTCAGGATTTTGGAAATTAATTTTCAGAGTAGAATACCATCCCAGGCTTACCCACACATTTAATTCAAGCTTTCTCATATAACTACAAACACACACACTACATGCACTGTTGAATAAGATGTTAATTTGACACGGAGTTGTTTTTTGCAAACATTGACCACTGCACCTAAGCTTCGCTGCAGTTGCAGGATGTGCACTGTAATGCATCCCCTGTGAATGGATTTCAGTGACCTTGGGCTGAAAATGAACCTATGTCTGGAGAAAATAGCAGTTACTGTAATCAGTAAGTCCACAATTCTCCGAACAAGGATTTTTTTCCTTACTGAAGGCAGACTACATAAAAGTATCCAGCCTTTGAAAAAAAACAACTAACCCTAATGACAAAGAAGACAAATGCACCCTGAAATTAGTTATTTAGATATGTCTAAACTGAAAACAGTTAAGCACATGGATATGACATTCGGCAATGTCTTATCTTTAGTTTGTCAAGGTTTTTAAATCCCTCTTGAGCTGGAGTACCATTTTTAGCTTGACTAGGTCAGAATGACACTGAACAATATGAGTGATGACACACTAGACAGCTATATGGACAGAGTTGTCATCAGTAAGCCAGCTGTGCTAACACCTGTATGTCCTGCACAACTGAGCTTTAGGAACAAGGATCAAGAAAGTAAGATTACAGGGGGGAGGAAAATGAAAGTCATTGAAATGAAGAGGTGCTAATTTGAAATGAAGGAGGAGAAAAAGTAATCTTTTTACTGCATATTTTTCTGAACACATAAAAATAATAGCTTGTTTCCTACTATAAACTCCTTACAGCAGTCACTTAGAATTTTAATATTCTAATTGGGTTTCCTCTGTGATTTATTTGCATGGACACATACACACTGTTTCAATAGACTTGTGATATGGCCAGTTTAGAACAACCAAGGACCACAGTGATGAACAGATGAAGAGCTCACACACAACAGCAGACTTAACCCTGTTAATGTGTCTAAACACACAGGACAACCAGCTCTGGGAGTGACATTAGGCTAGGGAAAAATTTTCAAGTTGAAATGTCTAAAACCAGAGCTTTTAAAGTATTATTGCAATAACTAAATAATATGATAGATTATAGATCCCAGTTAACTCGGAGAAATGTGGCTGACCAGTACACCTGAAAGTATCAAGTCATATGTATTGAGGTCTGATTGTGGCAGCTAATTTAAGCCCCCTACCTGTTCTGTTTTTTCAAAGCCTGCTCAATTTCTGGTCTTCTTGCTGAAACTAAAAATTAATGCCACTTAAAATTAGTGTTTTTACTGAGCTAGTCCTTGTATATGGACTTAAACCTATTGAAAATTAATTTCTTACAGACCATAAAAGAACCGTCACAAGGAAATGCATTTTATTGTCACAGACCACATCAAAAATAGCAATTTAATGCTACAATGTTCCTAATTCTCAAATCTTCAGTTGTCTCACTTTCTCTCCAACTGTCTCTTTGTCCTGTATTAAAAACATCATTAAATTGGATAAAGAAGGACAATTTTGGGTTTGTTTTTACAAGTATGTAACAGGATGGAACCTAACAGTGTTCAGACTTTTTCGAACTGATATAACTTTGGCACCCAAATCTCATGCATAGGCAGCTTAGGGACATTTTGGAAGAGCCAAGAGTGGTGGCAGGGGAGCAAGCAGTGAGGTTTACTTTCCACACAATGGTGGAAGCATTTCAAGGAACAACTGCTGATGGGTCTGCAAGGAAGATGTTCTGCCAGCTAGCATATGAACCTTTCAATCAGGAGAAATGAAGTGCTCTACAGAAGTGTCAAGAGTTTTTCTTCAGAAGAATTTTTCTGACAAGTTCCAAAAGGAAAGGAACACACTGAGTAGATACTTTAACCCCTGAACTGTCCCAAAATGCCAGAATGAGTGGACTGCTAACTGGTATTGCAGAAAAAAGACTTTTTTGGGGAGGTTTTTTTGTGTTTTTACTGACTCATTATCACAGCTCATCAGCTTCACAGGGAGATGGGTAACAGTCTTAAGCTTGTGAAGACATGATATTTTATTAACCTGTTAAAATGGCCAAATCCTAAGCAGACAGGGCTAAGACAGGCTGAAAACTCTGCCAGCCTGTAACATTTGTCAAAAATGTAATAGTTACAAGTGCAAGGGGAAACAGAAACAATTTTCTGTCTCTGTACGGGCTCACTGGGATGACTTCCCATGGTGGTGGTCTGCACAGGCAGAGTTTAGAGAGAGGTGTTTAGAGAGGCTGACCAAGAGGCAGTTCCAGCACTGTATAGGGTGTAGGTGCCTAGGTGCTGACAGTGGGGCAGACTCTGATGAGTGGCTGGGGCTGCCCAGGGCAGACATTGCCAGTTCCAGATGACCCACTGCAGAGCAAAGCTGAGCCCAGAAGCCAAGCTCATGGTCCCTCTGTGAAAATGTGTTTAAGAAAGGGCAAAACCCATCACACAGGCAAAGGAAAGAAAAAGTGAGAAACAGCCCTGCAAGCACCAAAGTCAGAGAAGCAGGGATGAGATGGGGAGTGATTGAAGCATCAAATCAAGTATTTCCCTGCAGCCCATGGAAAGAACCATACTGGAGCACATGTCCACACTATAACCAGTGGAGCAGGTGAATAGTGCCTGAAGGAACTGAAGTCCATGGAAAGCCTACACTGGAGCAGGGAAACAGTGTGAAGAGAAAGGAGTGGCAGAGAGGAGTTGTTATGGACTGACTGTAATCCCCTGCCCTTCATGTGTCCTGTGCTTCACAGTACAGGCAAAGGAGTCAGGAGTGAAGTTGAGCCTAAAAGGCAGGACGGTATTTTTTTTGTCTTTGTTTCTCACTATCCAAAACTATTTCAATAAATACAATAATTTTCCCCAAGTCAACTCTGTTTTACCTGTGACAGCACCTAGTACACAATCTCTCCACCTTTATCTCAGTATACAAGTTTTTTCATCCTATTTTGTACCCCTGACCTGTTGAGGGGGAGTGAGAGAATGGCTGAGTGCGGCATCTGGCTGCTGGACAAGGCTGACCCACCACAATCACTCAAATTGGGAAGCAATACAAACGGAAGGCTGAAGATTTTAGCAGAGAGTGTAAAATTATTTATTCCGCTGACAGGATTACTGTAATTTATCAACGAGGATTCCAGTAAAATTAATTTATTTCTGTTACCATTTTGCATCGTTCATTTGGCTTATTTTTTTAAAAAAAAAAAAAGGAATTGGTCAAGTCATGGACAGAAGTTCTCTAAGTAGCCAATGTTTAAACCTGTTCTACGTTGCTAGGTATTTCAGTTTAAGGCTTTCTAAATAGCTTCTAGGGAAAGAAAGCAACAACAATAACACGCAAAAAGAAAAAGTATCTGTTTTCCAAGACTAGATTAAAAAAAACCCAGTTATTAACTTTTGGTCATCTTTAATATTATGGGAATAAAACTGAACCAACCCAACAATCTTCTTGAGGTCCTTTGGTGGTGTTTTTTTAAAAAAACTTGTAAAATATTCAGTTTGCACTTTTATATTTGTCTTCAATATTTAGATGTATAAAACCAAGAAAGATATTTTATTTTAACAGTATCAGGAACTCTTGTGCAAATGATCAAGCTCCAGGAGTCAGATGAAGATAGCTAACATGACAAGACTGAGGATAAAACAAAAAATAACCTTCTAAAGAATATGTTGCAGGTTATGAAGGATATGAAACTAGCTGCTAAAAATATTTTCTCTTTTACAATAGCACAGGCTCATGTCCTTCAACATTTATGCTTCATATATATTCATGATGATTTTAAAAGCTGTCTCTGAAATGGTCTTAAAAGAATCATTCTGAGCCCAACCATGCCCAAGCACTTGTTGACAAAGCCAAATGTTCAATACTAGATTTTCCATCCAGTCACAGAGGGGCTGGTAAGTGTTGTAAATGATCCCTTGTCTAGAGCTGTATTAAAAGCATGCACAGAGAGTGTCTCCCTCAGCTCTGCTGCTTCTTGCTGTGTTTGCTGAATGTCACACCCAAGTATACCCAAAAGCAGATGATCTAGTGCCTACATTGCTGCCTTCTGAAAATGTTTTAGTGATAGAGCACAGAAAAGAATGAGGTTGCTTTAATGGGTATCAGTGTATACCATCTTATACTGAGTCTAACTAAGATTACTAAGGATGTCTGTAAAATCCCTTTGAGCTCTGCAGGCAAAAGTTTAGCAATATGCATTGATAACACAGATCCTGCAAGTGATACAGTGGAATTTTGTGGATATTTGCTCATGAATACATCAACGTAGAAATACCACAATGTTCAATTTCAAACTCCCATAAATATGTCTGCAGCTAATAGTAATATTTGTTCAACCCCATATGATTCTGAACTTTATCCATGTTCTTTTGATATTTTTTTTAAAACAAAAGCAGTTACCAGAATTTCTACAGGGGAAAATACAGGATTGTTGTTCCTTTACGAGTACTTTTTCTACTTCATGTACTGATTTTTCACTGCATGGGAAAACCTTTAAGGACAACAGCGTAAACTTGATAGCTTACATATAAGCCATGTTCATTAATGTTAGATAATTAGCTACCGTTGTGATGTAGGGTTTACATTTCAGATACTTCAAAAATGAAGGTCAATAATTTACCATTGTTCTTCTAGGAGAAATGATATGTCAAATTATGAATGATTTACAATCAATTATTTTTAGTTCCTGCCACTTCTAATTCTTATGTTTTCCTCATCCTTTAGGTTGACAAACCAGAAAGAATAAATTACTCTGCTACTCAATAATAACCTATTTGGGCCTAACAACTATGTACATCAAGAAGTAAGAAGCAGATGTGGTAACTAAAATTCTTAAAAAAAGATGGCAGTTTCTTGGTCCATTCATTGCATAAGGAACATCACAACTAAGCACATGACCTTCCCTACAACCTTGCCATAAACATTTCAATCCTTGCACCTATACAGCATTGCTTTCTAAATCAGAATATTAACTTGCAATCCAGAACAATTAATTCTCAAGGCCAAAGACATTACACGTACAGGTTACTGGAAGAATACAGCATTTTCTACATTACATAGATTTTCCAAGCTTAAAAGAAGTCATTATAAAGAAGAAGGGGATACAATAGAAGATATTAGCTATCAGCATATTTTGCATCTAAAACACACAGTTTAGGTACTGTCACTTTTTGTGAATGTTAAGGGAAAGAGAACCTTGAAAAAGGTACCTTAAAATTAAATTAACAGTAGTTTTGGTGGACACAGAAACTAAAATAAGGAATAGATTCCCATGTTGCTGGGAATTCAAGATGTGATAAGGGAAATGAACACTCCAAGGTAATAAAAACACTTTTTTTTTTCCCTATGTGTTGCTCTGGACTAAAAACAGTTATAAAACAATCAGCCACTAGAGCTACAGTTAAAAACAGTCCTTTCTCCCAAATAATTAAAATGTATAGTTTTGTTGGACCTTCAAAGAATACTACACCAGTGCAAAACAGCACAAGTCAAAGAGGCAAAATCATTACTCAATTTGAAAACATTTTTTAAAAAATATCATAAAAGTTTCTGATTACAGCTTAATACTTACTGTCTTTTCCTTATTTTATTTATCATGTATCAAAGATTAAACTAGCATACACAAAGCCAAATGTCTAATGGCCACCATGTATGTGACCTCACCAGATGACCTCCACCTTACTCAGCAGAGACAGTTAACTCAGCAGCAATTACAAATTGTTTGGGTGATCAATACTCTGCACTTGATAATCAGAAATAGTGGTCAGTGATTGAGGGAAGAAAGGTTTAATTTTGTAGTAAGTTTTGCATTAAAATTAAGTCCACATACTATAAAATTATATTTTATTTCATTAAATATGAATAGTTTTTGGAGATGAAAGAAGTTGAAGGTGAAAAATGAAACTCTAAAGAAAAGAAATTGCTTTACAACAACTTCTACTCCTCTCTGTTCTGGAGAATAAGCAGTCATAAAAACTTCAGTGTCTTTCAAAATACAAATGCAGAGGGAACACTTCAAATTCTTACCTTATGAAGAATGGCTTCCACAGTTTTCATATGATTAATTATCAATTCTTTGTCTCTATTACAAGAGAAAAAAACCACAACAGAGTAGTTATTAGAACTGAAGCTCTACTGATGTAGAAATTAATTTTCTACCTTATAATCATCATATCTTTTAATTAATCTTTTACATTCTTGTACTGAAAAACATTTACAAATTCCATGTTTTTCATCAATTACACAGGCCTAACAACTATATACATATGTTGTTGTATATACATATAGTCTGTCTGTCTTCTCTGAACCTGAATATTTCACTGGTCCTTTTCCAAAAGAAGTCGAGTTAAGGATCCTACCCTTATGAAACAGAAGTTTGGAGAATGAAATACTACCTTCAAGCCTGTTCACAGATGATGGTTTCAGTAAGGAAGACAGCTTTGATAATTTATGCTGCCATAAGAAATACTGGTCTCATCTAATGTATTGACAGAAATGGAATTAAAATTGCATAATACCATATGACTAAGGAATACAGGACAACGTGACCAACAAAACACCATAGGAAATAAAATTAATTTCATTACTTCTAGTACTAGCACTTTAAATAATCGTAGTAAAGTTGTCACATAATTTTTTGCTCTTTTCAGGATTCTGCCTTTCTTTGGACTAGCTTGACAGGGACATGATGTTCACCTTCTCTGCTGGCTTCATCTATGTAGTCACTGTTATTCATCTGGGTGGGGTCAGTTCTAGAGAGCCAGTTCAACACCATTAATATCTAAATTAGTTACTGACATAGAAGTTAGTCTGCTCCTTGCATATTCTCAGGTGTTCATCATAAAAAGGAAGGTATCTTTAGATGGAATTTTGGACCGAGGTTAATAGGTGGTTTGTGAACAGAAAGCCCTCGGACTACAGCTGGTATATTATCTTAAATAACATCTTAAAATAAATGTCTGCTAATACTTCTTTATAGCACTTAAGAAAAAAGTTTAAGAAAATTAATTTATTGCACCCTTACATGCCAGTATCCACATTTCATTCAATCTTTATTTCATATATTCATCAACTTCTGCTGGTGTAAGGGAATTTGGAATTGGATTGTAGAACTATTCTTGAAGATTATTATCCAGAAATGTAGTTCAGGCATGAAGAACACGCTCTACGTCATCTTCTACACAATAGCTGGTGGAGAGTTTCAATCTAGCACAGAAATGTCCAAAAGGCTACTAACTTTCTGTCAAGTTCACTGCTATCAGACACTTTTACACTTTTATTAATACTGCTTCCTACTCTGGTGGAAAGTGAAATAGAACTGCTGGCCACTGCTGTAAGAAAATCAAAATATCCATTCTCAGAATGAGCCAGATATCTTGCTGTCCTTTAAAGTTGTACAAAAGAGTAGGAAAGAACTTGAAAGATACCCACACATTGCTTAGAATCATTCAGATTATGGGAAAGGTATTAAAATGAGATTTTCTGGACAAAAGTCTATATTGCCTACTTTTCTTATATGTTCTGAATGGGGAAAAAAGGCATTTGTTATGCAGTTGGTAGAGGAATAAATGGTATGTTTTTCTTTGTCAATATTCAACTGCCTTATACAGAGATAATACCAATTTTAAAACTACTTCAAGTTAAAATAACCTTTTCTGGATATAAGAAGAGCCACGGGGAATGATCTTTACTAGAGTGCATAAAAAGGTTGGGGCAGAGTGAAAAGGGGTGAGCTGCCCAGAATGAATCCTTCTTCAGGTCACATTTGCTTTAATATAATCATATGAAATTACATTTCACTGATAGCTATATTAATAACATTATTTCACTCGTGTGTAAACTCCTTAAAAATTCTAAGCTCTTGTTCTACAGAGGTCTAATATATCCCAGGTATAATGAGAGATTTTAATTTTAAATTAAACTTTGTAAAAATCTTAGCCATGAACCAACAATATTCAAAGTACATACTACAATACGAGTAATCGTTAACAGAATCTGCAAAGATTTATCTTTTGACTATATGACTGTAAGAAGTTACTAATAACCTGATTCAAGACAATGGAACACCTTTTGACTACCAGTCTTTCCAAGACTGGTCCCTGAACACTTCCTTCCTGGGTTTTATGTCTAAATCCCAAACTCTCTGAAAACAGCTGGAAGATCTGTCCTGTTCCACAGAGAAGACTAGGTCCAGAATGGGTTTCAGCCACTTTGGCAGCTAAGACCTGTCACCAAGCTGATGCTTCTGGATTTATTATAAAAAAAAATGGTATCTCTCTACAGAAAAATGATGTGGCAATAGAGAAAACAAGAAATAATTTCTTAAATAAAACAATGTGTTAAGGATCTGCTAAAGAGATGTTGTTAATTCAGCAGGATAACTGGCAAACAAAAATGCCCATGATATTTCAGGATCCAGAATGTGGACCACTATTATGGGATAACTACAGAAAACATACTGTCTAGTATCTTGAACTAACAGTTTTCTTTTTAGAAGACTAACACTGAATTTCAAAGAGAGACAGATGTACTTTTGTTTTCTAGCATTACATTAGCCAGGGCTAAAACCCTGTGCATGAAAGTAAAAATTGATCTTTTGTCCGTTTTAAGTGATCTCCCCAAGGTCCCAGTGCTCACTTCACTGCCATGCAGAGGGCACTCTCTGCATCATGGATGCTCTCCTTCAGTCGACGCTTGTCCTGCTCCAGCTGGGTAAGAAGTCTATTGAGCTGACACAGAGATTGATCTTTTCTTCTCAGCTCCATCTTTGCCTCAGAGAGTCTCTGCAAGCAGACAGAAAGCAGAGTTACTTGTCAGCCCAAATAATTAACTTCAATTTATGCCATAGGCTATTAAACAAAGTGGAAAACAGACTGACTGTGAAGTAGATTTGGACCATTACATACTACGGTTTTATGACTTCTCTAGCAAAAACAGTGCTAACTCAGAACCCCATAGGTTTTAGTATATTGACTATGTACAAATATGTTTTATAAAATAAAGTGATTTGTCAATCAAACAGGTACATATACTATGCTGCAGGTACCCTATCTAAACACAGTGAAAATAATCAAGAGTACAGCATTAAAAAGAAAATAAAATTCTCAAAGGTTAATTTAAAAGTAACATTAAAGAAAATAATTGACAAAGACATAACGTGAATAAACAGAGTAGCATTTAATTAATTATTCTGCAGTATTCAGAAATTTCAGTATTAAGAAAAGAATCTAATATTCTGTTAGCTCATTAAGTACAGTTTTACTGCAATTCTTGCTAAGAATACACTATTATTTTACTGTGCTTTCACTATTTTCACATCAGTTTTCCAATATGCAAAATAGTATGTGTGGGGTTTTTTAATGTCTCTCTCTGGCTTAGAATTAACACAACATGCTTTAAATCAATTCAGATTAATCCAATAGATGACAAATAGCACACCAAACTAATTAATACAGAACCTGGCTAGTTGCTACTCCTTTCTGCTGGGATAAATCAATACTTTTACAGACTAGAGTATTAATAATGTGATTTCATAGTTTGTTAAATGTTACATTTTACTTACAGCTGTTAATTGTCTTTTTTAGAAATAAATTATAATAGGTGTCTATAAACATTCTTCTACAAAATGTAAATTCCCCTACAGATTCTAAACCAATACAGAAGCACAGTGAAGGCTGCACAGTTCTAAGACTGAGCTCTTGCACCTTTTTTTCAAAATTTATGGATATGTTTTCTGCCTAAATACTAAGAATATTCTGCATAATTTGAACTCAGCAGGACTTGACCTGGACTGTAGAATATGGAGAATATGTATTATGCTGTGGGTATGTATTAAGAACAGTATACACAAAAGGCTGATAAAAATTTGGAGGGCACTGAAAACTCAATTATCTGAAAAGGCTTCAGACCTAGCGAAGAATCAAAGGCACTTCAAAAACCAATATGCTAGAGAAAATTTCTATAAAATAATGAAGTACTGCATAAAAATGCATAATCCTGAAAAATAAACTGAAGTCCGTGGATTGGCATGTTTTCTTCAAATGTTTCTCAAGACAAAAAAAGCAACTAATTATTTCAACACTGTATTTGGAAGGTACAGCATAACTACCTGAATTCTCTGTTCAGCAATTTACAAAATCTGGGCTGAGATTAATCACTGCTAGAAAAAAATGAACAACACACACACACACACACAAAAACCCCACAAACAAACAAACAAACAAAAAATCTGGAGTTTATTTAAGAAATTCTACACCCCAGAAATGTTAATATCAGTCTTGCTCAAATTACTGCAGGTTGAATAACTCTGTTCTGCCTCTTATGTCATTATTTTTGATGAAGAATGCTATTTTTCACCTAAGAAAAGACAAATACACAGACCTCATTCTTCCACTGATTAGCATAAAGATATCCAAAACCAGGTGTTGCTTTCAGAAATTCTAATGCCACAGGCAGCTATCAAAGTCCTGTCCGAGTAACTCAATTTCTGTGAATTGTCAGATATACAGAAAAGTTATTTTCAAGAAACCAGATACAGATTAGCAAGGATAAGAGGAGATGTCTTTAATTGTAGAAAAAAGCACATTATCTTCTTCCATTTGTTGTGTTTACTGTTTGTTTTAGGCCAAGTCAGCATTGAGGAAACAGCTCAGGAAACTGAGTCATGTTTCCCTCCACGCATAATCCCATCTTTTGACAAGCAAAATTTATTGAACAGAGGACAATGTCTCTGGTGCCAATGCTTTGTCCACCCCTTTCCCATTTGATTGAAAAATCTGTTTTTCAGATGCAGTCACAGGACTGAGCTCTGGCCAATGCAGAATAGATAATTCTACTAATATTTTGATGCAAACGACTTTTGATGTAGAGGCTGCTGGAATGCAATCTGGCTTCAAGACTCTAGTGGTCTAACTGAGTGAAGGGAGACAGGATAATAGGAACATTACACATATTTATTTAATTTTTATTAGATAGCTATCCTTCTACAGGGGCTTAAGAGTTGTCTGCTTCCACATAAAGCTTTCACCAGTTACCACAAATGGTAAAGAGACCTACTAGGTGTCAAAATCTTCAGGGAGCTGCTAACTAATCCTGCTTACCAACTGCAAGCACACATCTATTAATAAGGCAATAAACTTTCATCCAAGCATGAAGCCTAACTCTTTGAGAGACAAGGCCAGCAATCCATACTAGCTGGTGACAAAGTTATACAAAAATAATTAAATCAAGTATTTCACTGAACAGCTGCTTTATGATATTAAAAAATTTCACCATTATTTATAGAAATCTTCAAAGGATTCAGACTTTACCCATCAGTAATATTGCAGTATCTAAGCAAAACATAAAGTGATTTTAGATCTCTAAAAGCAGCTTTCAGCATTCACTTGAAGCTCCTTGCTATTGTGGGTTAAAGTCAAGCCTTGGAAATTGCTCTAAGAGTATTCTAAAGTAATGGCTGCTAAGCCTCTCTCTCTTTTTTTTTTCCCTTCTTCAGATTGATCTAATTAAAACCCTTGATAAACTTTATGGACTCTAATATTTCCAGCTGAGTGACTGAAACCAAGAGGGTGTGCCTCAAGGCAGCAAGGCAACAATGATAAGCAGCAGGTTGGCCACTAATTTCTCAGCCAGGGTAGATTGTGAAAGTGTGATGTTCTGATATCCAAGAAAGTGTTCAGGAGAGAATAGGATAAATCAAGTTTAATAACTCTGCTCCTAATTGTTCCCTCAATGCTCCACTCTAATTACTTGGAGAACTCTCCTGACTGTCACCTGATATTAAGTTGTTGGAGGCTGAGTGTGGAGCAGTGAGATAATCAATAAACATTTAGTGGGGAGAAGAATGAAGATCCCGTTAAGCAGTGGGAACCTGCAGCACCCAAAGCCCTTCTGCTCATGAGAAAACCTATGGGAGAGCCATAGTGATTGCAAAGCAATAATCCAAAACACTGTTTTTAGGCCTTGAGGCCTTTAGGCAACAGTACATTTGAGAAAAAAAGGTTAACACGGTCACCCTAATTACAGCCCATTTTCACATTCTTCATATATAAGTGAAGACAAGCCAATTAGGTAGAAAGGAAGATAAGGGAAGTTTTATTTGTATACTAATTAAACCCCTGATGAAATTAAAGGAAAAACATACAGCTCTGTAATTGTGTCTGAGAAAGGTCACTTCAGGTTCAGTTATCAGAAAAGCACAGCCTTGAGATATTTCACTTAATCCACAATATAGCCCTTATTTTGCCCCCCCAGGTCTTAGTATTTACAAAAATAAGAAAATTTCAAAACCTGATAATGCATTTATCTTGAAGTGTTTTCTGTGGACAATTACAATTGTTAGGAAGTTGAGGCTAAATATGATAAGAAGAATGAAGGTTTTAAAAATCAACTATGTCTGCACATAGTTCTGTGAAGATGCTGAGCTTTCACTTTCAAGCGCAAGTGATTTTGAACCAACTTAGAAGCCAAACTCTAATTTACTGATATCCCGTAAATTGTCAGTTATCTGTTTGGTTCAGATGTTTAGGCATTCAGGTGCTAATTCAGACATCACTGCAGTCCTTCCTTACAGTCCATGAAAAGCTCATAGATCAGTTGAGTTTTCATCAGAATCCTTAGAAGGAGTTCCCTTTAGAGGTATTTTAGATTTAGGCTTTTTTTTTCTCCATAAACTGAGAATGAAAAAACATTTTTTGGAGAGAACAGCAAGTAACTGATAGCACTGAAGAAAAATCTCATTGGATATCTGTCAGCTGGGTCTTTCCACAAATAATTCTAACAAGCTTAAGCTTTGCAGTGAGAAATAATTTTCTTCAAAACCAGTTATAAATCAAAGGTTAACATTGTCATGCTCTACACACAATAAAGCACTCTATTCAAAAGGTAACAGATGGACAATCATTCTAGACAACAAATGACAGTCACAAAGTTTAAATTCATGCAAAGCATGTGTGACACATTTATACAGAAAGCAGATTTTGCAAGATCAACTAAAGCTAGATCAAACTGCTTACTAAATTAGATTTAAATTACACAGACACAACACAGCACTACAAGATATGCAAATACACTACAGCATGTGTATTATGAACTACTGTGTGAAATTAAAGATCTTGTCTCCAGGATGAAGTTTTATATGTGTGTATTCCATTTAGATGCAAAATATTTGAAAGATCTGTACACAGAATACACCCTGAAAACAGTCCACATAACTAATAAAATTGCACAATGAAAAAGAATAACACAAAGTTTAGCCAGCATCCATTCCTCCACCAGTTGAAACACACCTCCCGTTACCCCTGTTCGCAAATATAATCTTCAGGATGGTCTCTGAGTACTGCTTAAAAGACAGATAACCTAGAGAAGTGTTGCATCTTCAAAAGGTCCAAATCCAGAAGATACAAGTTATTATATTTCATGTCACCTGTATTGTTAGCATGCACAACAGCAATGCAAAAAAAATTACATTAGCTCAAACTATGGAGCTGGCTTTCCACAGGGTGTTTTCTGAAAAGAATTCCTAACTCATCAAGAACAACTCAAAGCGAAACTTCCTCTATCAAAATAAGAGATTAAAAATCTCAGGGGAAAAGTTCGATGGAAAAAAAAATTTGTATACTTCTAGACCTATGTCAACATGTAAGATGAATTTACACTTCTCAACTGGTAACCAAACTGCAATATCAATGTACTATATATGGATTCACTGTGTGTTTCATAGTGGTTGCAGTAGTGTCTTAAACCAGTGTGAAATAAACTCCATGTGGTTGTTCTGCTCTTGTAAAGCAGAGCTAACCTGAGGCTGACCACCCATGACATCCCTTCAATAACAAAAGCTTTCATATGGCCTTTAAACTTCTCTAGGAAAAAAATATATGTGTACTCAAAATGACATTTGAATGACTGTATCTGCTTTGCAGAAAAATCAGTGATTTGCTACTGGACCTCATCCTGACAGCAGCAATCTTTTCATATGGAAGGGACTGAGAGGGTTCTGAGAAGGGACATAACTCATGACTTTTCTCTGAAGTATGTGATGTAGCATGGAACCAATTAAACATAGTTTACAGATCACAGTATTATCTAACAAGGTGCAAAATGCTTCTTCATGTTCTTGAAAGTGCCCTGTGTAATGAGGTCACAGAGCACAAGTGGGTCTACAAACACAATGATTTTAATAAACACCTACAAAATACTGGTGAATGACGGGGTACTTGCAAACATATTTTTACATTTCTGACACAATTTCAAATACAATTGTTTAGGATTGTTTCATATAAGAAACCCTCATAATATTAGAGCACAAACTATGCTAATACCAGAAAGCTTTAGCCAAATCAGTACCATAAGAAAGTCAAACAATCATCTAAAGACAATTATACACTAAATGATAGTGCAGGTAGCTTAAAAAGCAGCTTTGATACGCAGTTATTCTACAAGAGCTAGAATCTAAGTATTAAGAAACATTTAAAAAAAATTATTCAAGAGTCAATCAATGGATTGGATAGAAAAAATGCCTATGTTTTCACCTTGCAAGAGATTTTTCTTACAGAAGTAATTTGAAATTGTAGGCACTCACAATATGAAAGCAAATGGCATTATGTAAGTGTGTCTATAGACAACAGTCCATTTATTAACTGAACCATAGTTCTCAGATAAAGCAAGGTTAGGTACCAGAAGTATTTTACCAGCAGTGATTCAGGCTGGATTACAGTGCTCAAAGAATTAAAGCCAGGTTTAGTATGTCTGTGCTACAATGCAGACTTCTTTCTCAAGAGAAAATCTATTTTGATCAACAAGAAAGGAATGCAGTCTTAAATTGCATTAGCTCAGAATGTTTAGCAAAGGATATCTGAAAATGCCTTATGAAGTCACTGAGCTGTGTATGCTTTAAAGTTACTGTGAATTAAATGAGCTTATTAATTTAAACACAGTACCTATTCCTGAATAATTAAAAATAACACTTCTTCCTGAAGAGACCTGTCCTATATTTACATGTCACACAGCTTCAAAGTAGTAAAATTAAACAAAACTTTGGATGTTTTTACATGAACTAATCACGAAATATGAACTGCCCACATACAGGCTAGATCCTCATGGACTGTTAGTACTAGCAAACAAAAGCATCAGTGTTAAAATGCATTAGATAAGTACACTGCTGCATTTGATGAGATACTGAAAATGAAGAAGTTGAGGGACACCCTTTTGAACACCAAGATGCACTGGGCCTTCCAGATATACAGTAATACAATCAGAGATAATACTTAAGCCCTACTTTTAAACAATGTTTCAGAAAATGTTAAAGTACATAATAAAATCTACACACATGACAGTCTAGAAATTTTATCATCTTAAGAGGTAAGTGAATTATGTTAGTATTACTGGAAAGCTACACAGAAGGATTATAGCCCCTTAATGGAACAAAGACAATTGTAGAAAATCTCAGGTTTTATCACTATGAGTTTTAAGTGTGTTAGAAAAATGCTTGATGTTAAGTGACAGTAAATTTTTGGAAACACAGGCATGGCAGCATGAGTATATGATCATTCACCTCTGACATGCTACCTCAGGACTGATGTTTCTTTTTCCTCCCTAGAAAAGTAAATTCCTACCACAATACTGAACCCTGTGCAACTGCAGACTAGAAAAGATCCAGACCTGCAGGAGCAGCAGCTTTTCTGTTGTTTGGCAGTGTCATGCCTTTAAAAGAGTTACTTAAGTGCCACAGGAAATAAATAATACTTTTTTTTTTTTTCTTTTTCTTTCCACTGTTACAGTTTTTACCCTGGAGACCCTCAGCCTTATAGCTGTGACAGTTCCAAGATTTCAAAAAGATAGTTTATACTTGGTACTGCAAACCAGGGCTTTTCATAACTCTCTCATGTACCTATGTGTAAGTGAGGTACCTAACTTTATAGAGAAACTGTTCCAGTGCTCTCTGCTACACACCAGCATCTGCAATGCTGTTGCTTAGTTTTGCTGTACATGTAAGTGTGCACATTAATACACAGTGTACAGGATACAGACACAAACAGCACTTAGACTTCACCTTACTATGGCTTACAAGTGCTATTATATCACATGTACATACACAGAAATATTTACCTGGATATCTATGATGACGTGACACACTGCAACAGTTTCTTGCATTTCATTATAGGTGACCTGGGCTCAAATCATCAGTCTCTGATCATGTCCTACTGGTCTTAAAGATCTTGCATTACCAGTGACATTTCTAAGCCCAGGAACAGATTATTTTAAGTTCTCAAAAAATATTTTTCATTGGATCTACATGTTTGGAATCTTTCTAAATCACAACAGAAATTTAAGACAATTCAGGAAGGAAAAACAACAGCAATAAAATTACTAACAATTACAATTAAATGTTACCTACAAATTAAATAACCACAATTTCATTGCCATTGTTTATTTTAAAAGGCATACAATTTAAAGTCAGTGGGAATCTGGATGCAGACTAAAAAGTCATCATGCACAGGTTAAATCACATGGCATTCTGCTTCAGAACTAAATTTAAGAAACAAGTATTACAGTACACTCACCATATATATATTCACTTCAGACACTCGTTAAAAAAATGGGCATTTTAAAGAGCCTTCGTACTAGTTTCAAGAATTGTTTTTAAATAGAACTTAAGGTTCAGTTCTGAGCAAGAAAATATATTGTCTGTGACCTTGATATACTGGTGGTGACCAATTAAGTTGTTTTAGTGCTGCAGGTCATTCTGCAGGAGTTTCTTGGTAGAGGCTGCTGCAGAATTCCACAAGACACTAGTGCATTAGTGTGAGTTATCACGTTAGGCAGTTATGGACAATGCCAAGTATGTCAATTTATATCCTGTAAAGTTTTGATCTTGCTTCAGCAAGAGTTTCTTATTTTATTTAATTAACGAATTGGACAAATACTTTTTTAACATGGCACTAACATTAATAAGGGCTTCAGCAGATTTTTAACTTTACATAGTTTATAGTTCTCCTTCAGAAGAGTTCTGACCCAAGTGTACATTTGTATTCAAGTATACATGTTTCCACAGACAGCCCCAAATGCTATTTAGTATATGCATATTTTATTTTAATATTATGCCAGCCACATCTTGCTGCACGAAGTATCTGCAGGGGGAAAACATGCATACATGATTCTCTTTATCCCTTTTACTCTTTAAACTTCAATAAAATAAAAATGAATTGATAAATATCTAATTTCACACTAAAAGGTCTATTCTTTTATACAGGTCACCCCTATCCCTCCTTTCATTAAAAAAATTGAGAGTACTCTTCTTAGCACTTAGAATTGATAGAGTAAAACAAAATTTCATATGAAAGGCAATTTCTAAATCATTCTTTTGAGAAAGCATCAAAGATATATTACATCCCAATATTCAGCAAGGAGATCAAAGTGCTATAAAGGCATATTGATTGGGTGTCTCCCTTCCCTCTGGATATGCTTTGTGTCATACCAAGTGCCAACCGAGAGCACAAACCTTAAACAAGGATTACATTTTTCTGAGCATGGCGCACGCAGATCCCGAAGCAGGTAGGGTAAACACTGACAGTGATAAATCACTGCAACTGTTACATTGACCTGTGTTTTTCATAAGATAAAATGGTACCATAATGGTACAAGACTTGCAAATTGCCTGCTTCACTCACCTATAGAAGCAACAGTAATAAATACGCCATATTACCAAACACACTGGGTGACATCAGACAGACAATTATTTTAGTAAATTATCAACTTTTGCTTTTTAAGAACACTTAGTTCTACATTCTCACACCTGAGAAATTTTCTCATGCAACAGCAAAGTACTATTTATAAATAAAATCTTGGGGCTGTTACTTAGATATAAGAATCTTAAATTTATGATTTTTAAGTCACTTAATTACTTACTGTATATTCTACACACACACACACAAAAGAAAAACAAAACAAACAAAACAAAACAAAAACCAAAGAACGATTAAGGTGGGTTTAATTTAGCTGGAAAGTTAAAAAAAAAAAAAATTCAAGTACTTCTAACTGAGACAGTAAAAATATTCATGTAGCAACAAGAATGTCAGTGGGTTTTTCATAAATACACATTGTAAAAATCAACACAAAAATTTAGGCAACATAAAAACATAATTTCTGTTCTGAGTCTGATACTCTGCCACAATCTGAAAGAGATTCCACTCTTTTAATGATTAAAAGATAGCACAGCTATGGACTTTGGAAGCTGAAAGTGGTATAAATTTTGAAAAAAAAGCTTGCCCTTGAAAATCATCAAATACCTTATGAAAATAGAGTGCTAAGTTAAATTCAAAAAAACAGATTATAAGAAAGAGAGGCATGGCTGCTGCTTCACTATATGTGGTCAGAAAAGGGGACCAAGGTGCAAAGGAATGCTTTGGCATAATACCAGTTAGATACATACTTAATTATATTACAATAGCTTAATTATATTCCAATGGATATTTGAGAGTTTTTTACTTATGATTTCACAACAAGATATAAAGATCTTTACAGAGTTAGCTGCACACAAATAGAAAGGGAGATCATGCAAAAACTTGACTAAGATGAAAAAATTATGGGGCCCTAGAGATACCCCAGATAGAGGCAAGGAGCAATTCTACGTGTATCAAGAACCTGTATTGCAGAAAAGTCCCCACACACTGGTATCTAAACTACCAGGAAAAACAGGGTTTAGAACATTTCTTTAAAAACATCACATGCTGTTTTAAAGATCTATTGATCCCCTCTGCACATCTCAAGGTAACAGTTACTTTGTAGTTGACCCAGTAATATAACAGATCTCCCAGGCACTGGATTTACCAAGATGCCTTTCTGTATTTTTGAGTGAAAACTGCAACATAGTTGAAGGTCTTGAAATAACAGGGATAAACAGTATGTAAGCACATGTGCTTAATAACCACACACTGTAATTACACAATAATCCCATTTTTCTTCCAAATTACATGTCAATAAATCTTTCTCACTGCACTGTAAATTCCAAGGTCATGGGCAGAGGTGTTTATTAGTATAATTACAATGCAGCAATAAAACCATTAAGCTTTCAGATCCCAATACAGTTCCATTTATTCTCTCCTGCCCCCAAGGGAGGCAAATAGTACTTACAAATGGAACACCCAGAAAGTATTGGAAATTACTTTTAAAAGACAATAAAAATGCTCCAGTTTGTATAATTACTTTGTTAAAGTTTTCCTTTTTCTTTACTTAATCTTTCACAGAATATAATTATTTATTTATTTTTAATAGCACTGTGCAGTAAACAGACTCAAGACAAAAGTATTCTCTGAAACACACAATGTTACTGCACTGTAAAGATACAACTAAAGCATTCTAGATTTCACTGTGACAGTAATATATGATTAAAAGAACCCACCAAGGTCTTAACCATCTGTTGAGAAGTAACTTGCAGTTCAAATTACTGACTCTTGTTTCCACATTAGTTTCATTATTCCTTAGCACAGTTCTACCTGTCTGGGTTACTTGCCTTCCTCTACAAACTACCAGAAGGGCACTTAAGTGCAAGATTAGTAAAATGACTGTTGAAATCAGACTACTGCATCAGACTAGCAGAATCCAACAATGCTTTTCTTTAGAAGGTAAAACCTATTCTTACTTGGAAATTAATTCTAGATCATAATTACCTTTCAAAGACTAACTAAGGAGATGTTATGTCATCATGACTTACTCCAGTGTTCTCTCTCAGTGTATAATTTACACACTAATTGTTGTAACAGTGAGAACATCCTCCTTAGCTATCTTAAACTCTTTGACATATTAAAAATAGAGGTTTTCTAACATAGGGACATCTTTTCTTATTAGATAAATAATGTTTACATCTGACTAGGATGAACATAAATTTAATAAACTGACAATTCCTTTCCTGCTTCTCTCAATGTAAAATAGAAGCAATTTTGAAAATCTTACTATTTTCTTACTACACAAAGGCAGTGAAGAATTTGCCTGACAAAGCTGGCCTGAATAATACTCTACTAAGAATGAAAAAAAATTTAGTAGGATAATTTAAAAAATAACAAAAAACATTCACCTGGAATGAGTACATGTTCAAATTCCAATGTAAAATCTTAATATTGTTCAAATTATAATGTACTATTATTGACATTCAACTTCCAGAACGGGACAAAACAGGAACTGTAGAGAAATCAAACAGGAACACAGTGGTAATGCCAATATCCTTTCAAAATAAGAGCTTCTAATTAAATTCTGTTTGTGTGACTCATGATGAAAAGTTTTGAATTATTGTATTGAACTTCATGTTAATGCAAACACTTATCTACTTCATAAACACGAATTTTAACTTTATTCTTTCTCTTATTCTGCTCATTACCTACATTTTTTCCAGAACGCCTGACTCAGAAAAGTTAACACAGACCTTCAACAACTTGGTTGCTGGTTGCTTGGTTGCTTCATTGATGACTATGGAGAAAATACAATACTTTTCTAAAGGCCATGTACTGACCTCAGTCCCTCCAGACTACTCATGCTGATACTGATGGATGTTCTAGGCACAGCACAGAGGAAATACACAGACCTAACAACCCGGCTGTAAATAAGTTAGTTTACTGAGGACATGCAGAGATCAATATTCCTAATGAGGTTATCTCCAAAGTGGAAAAAGAACTGGGCAACCCTGGGACCCTGAATCTGAGAGGCTAACCAGAGACACAAAGCAAGGAGAGCTGTGTATCACACCACCAAAGAGAAATTTAAGGTAAAGTTTAACTTTAGGTATCTAAAATGCAAGTTGAGTAATAGAATGCAGACTCTGCCATAGTTGTTCTTTTTCCTTCTGTGAAGAGAAGCTCTCAGGTCCAGTCCACAGCAGGATGCTATGTGTCTCCTATATATAAAGATAGCAGCTGCTAGAGGAAGTCTGTGAAGGCCATTCCTTCCCTAAGTTCCATGTACAATACATTGTGATATTTAAACAAGAAAGCACAAAGGATCTGCTCCAGGGCAAGTCTTTAGCTGACCTAACTCTCTGAAGACTGCCTAAGAAGTTACCAGTAGTAGAAGTTACGTAGCAGGAGGAGAATGAGCAGGCCTTCTTATTTTACAAATCGTGTTAACACAAACTGAAATACATGACAAAACTGTTTAACCTGATATTTACTGTAATAAGAAAACATATGACCTCTTTTAACTGAGAACAGGGGAGATGGCAGTGCTAATCCATTCTTACCTCCTTTATAAATTATTCAGGTGTTCAGAACATAGAGAATATAGAAACTAAAAAAAATATAAATTAATTAATGAATTATTAATTTTAGTCTCTAACCTATTCAGAGGGGATCTTGTTTCTCTTTAACATGCTAAACTTGATTAATACAAATTCTCTATTAACTTGGATTCTGATGGTAATAAGCTATTCTGCTTTCTTTAAAGAGCAGCCTTCAATTTAACTGGGCAATGCACAGAAATGCCATTTCTTGACAAAGCAACAAACAAGTTTTTGGGAATCAACAGTATCCCTCAGTGCATCCAAATCTAACAGATATCAGAGAGGTTTTTTAAAAAAAGAAAAAAAAAAACCAGCCAAAATCTTCTTCTGTTCCTACAGTGACTGTAATCTTTGCTGTTCTCTTTGAGAAGCATGAAAATCACTTGGTTTTCCTCATATAAGTGAGGCCTTTTAACCTTTCTGTAAGTTAGAATACTACACCATTTGCAGAAAGAGCCAACTGTAAAACTGACTTGCAAAGTGTGTGCAATGGTACTAATAAAACTATATAAATAATTTAAATGATTTTTCAACAATAAAGGTACGAAGAGGAAAAGCAACAAAAAGTGACAAACTGTGTACCACCTTCACTTGAAATCCACGCCAAGAACAGAAAGCCTGCTCAGGGAGAACATCCACTTCTAATAAACCTAGAAATCCCAATCTCCATCAGAATCTAATTCAGATGTGTCTGTTTAGCAAAGGACAGTACACTTTCTGAAGAATATACATATAATGATTGAAATAGCTAGTAAAAATAAACACTCCAAACCTTCCCACTGGAAAAAGTTGGGTTTTTTCTGTGAGTACAGCACTTGGATGAGATTCTTTTCTTACTTACACTGTCATAAATCAATGGCAGCTTCACTAAACTCAGCAGAGGAAACAACACAAAATTTAGGGTATCTTGTTCTAAAACATGTATTGAAGACTATTTTGAGGCAGATCAGTAGCAAAGTTACATGATTTAATGCCCATTGAACTTGAAATGCACACTGAGTAATTCATTAACAATTTATAGGACATGTTCCACAAATTAAACCTTAAAAAGATATTGCTTTTATTACAGATACTAACATACCTAAAAGAAAGTAAATATACACACAGTGTCTGTCAACAGAAAGAAAAGTATTTTACCGGAATGAAGGCATGCTTGTATGAGAGGTAAAAGTTATTGTCTGCTATAGATGCCTGTTTAGCATTTGTGTAAAAGTTTCTCTTCAAAGACAGGGGAATCAGACTTACTGATTTACCTCATCTAATAAAGAAGTGGTGTAAAAGAGTTGCTTAGTTCCAGCTGACCTTGAATGTAATTGGCTACCTTAGATGTCTCTATGGTATATGCCATTAAGAAGATAAAAATATACAGGATTAAAATCTGAACTGATAAAGCTAAGAAATTAAGTATTACTCCTTTAATAAGCCTACTTTATGAACATATGTGAATACCAAAATATCACCTTACTGATTGCTGTTGAAGTGTGAATAAGTTTAAAATAAGTTATCCTACATTTCCATCCTACATTTTAAATGCCTACAATTGACTTTTTGTTTCATTTCTTCTGAACAAATGTAAAGGTCTGTTTTACATGTGAAGTAGAACACAGTAAAACACCATGCATAAATATATAAAGAGTAGACCCTAATGAAGATTTCAAATAACATCTGTCTTCTATGCATTCCCTTCTTCATGATCCTAATATCCATTTAAACATTTTGAATATAATATTTCCCAAAGAAATCAAACACAAGTCTAATAGCTCATATGTACTGCAGTTATATCTGAAACAAGAAAGCAATACTATTAATAAATAAATCTGACTTAAACACTAGACAAGTTTATTCTTACATTGTAATGAAACAGCTGAAGTGAGGACACTGGGAATGAGGAAAAAAAACAACATAAAAACCAACAGGTAAATTGGAAATACCACGTCTTTCACCCTTAGTGAGGTAACACATTTTTAGTATACAATATTGCTAATGAAAACCCTCCTTAATAAACTTAACAACATCCTTCAGCTTCCTCTACTGTACATCACTTCAAACTTCAAGTCTGTTGCAAGTCATCCTCCCTGACATCCATTTTCACTGTTACATTTTCAACAATGGTTTCTGACATTTGTACTAGTTTTGTAGCTTCCATCTTTCTCGTTTTCCTCCCGCTTCTTGATATTTCTTATCACTTCCTCCCTAAATATTTCTCAGAATCACAAGTGCTTCTATTTCTCAAAATACCAGTGAAGAACTCTCTTATGCTCAACTATCAATTCACAGAAGAATACTGGGAGGTTGAAAAACAGCAGTAGGGCTGAAAAGCAGACAGAAGCAGCAAAGCTTGCTTTAAATAAAAAAAAAAACAAACAAAAAACAAGCTGCAGAGCTCAGGTCATCACACATTACTGGCCTGCCATCACAAGGTTTCTTCTCTTCCCATGTTAGATGCCCATCTGGTTTAAAACCTCTTATTCTCTCTCTGCTCCTTGGCTTGCTATCAGAGATTCTGATAACAAATTTTCCCTCATTACTCATTATGTTTTAGGAAAATCCTAAATCCTGATGAAAAAGGATCTCTCTCTATTCTCACCTAACATATTCCAAACTGACAAATGCACTCTCTACCCTTAGATTTTATTCAGGAAACAGATTATCTAGCTCTTAAATTATTCTTATGATCTCAATCAAAAACTAAAATATTCCTGTATTCCTTCATTTTTCCTATAGTCTGCAAACATCTCATGACAGCTAGAATTGCTGTCTCTTATGTATCACGTAAAATCCAGACACTTCGCAGATCACAGATAGTGGTGTACACCACCCAGTTCTGAAAGCAGAAAAAGGAAGTGATACCTTGAAGTTTCATGTTGAAAGTGGTTTTTGAGTACCCTAAAATTCCAAAGAATGAAGTAGTGATATGTGTGCATTCAGTCCAGTAATTTTATTTGCACAGGAACTGCAAGATACAGGTTATTCACCAAAAGGTAAATTTCTGGTGCCTATTTCAGAAGGATAATCATCTTACCTTTACAGTTTCACTTAAGACTTGGTTTTTATCCGCTTCTTCACTGGAGTACAATTCTAGTTTATTATTTAACTCCTGTAGCTGTTGCGCCTGTTCACTCAAAAGCACTTGTGCCTGGTGCTCCCGATGTAATGCATTATTTAATTCTTCACATACACTTTCAAACCTCTCATGGGTGATCAATTTCTGATAAGGGAAATCAATAGTGTTTGATTGTGTAACTGTATTCACTTGTTTACATGCTTGACTTTCAGACTTCCACTTGCAAACATACCTAATTCTAAAACAAAAGCACACTAAAGGTGAATATTTAATTTTTTTAACACAAAGATACATCAACAAACAATAAAACGGTAGACAACTTTATTCGCTGTATTTTTTCAAAAAAGCAGTCAAGGTAAATGGGATGAATTCACTATTCCATTCAAATTAGCACCCCAGCTTGTAAAGAATCAATGTTTAGAAGAAAATATGCAGATTAAAGTTCCACATTTCAGTGTGTATCTTATTAACCCTTGTAAACATCTTCCTGGATTCCTTCTCCCTTCCCCAAAATATCCCAGAAAGAAGAAATAATTCTTCAAGAAAAATCATCACCTCCATTGTAACAACAATCTAAAATGTGACAATTTCATCTAACTGTCCCAGAAGTGTAAGGGAATAAAACCTATTAAGAATAAAACTGAAGATGACTAGATATAACCTTGTCCATTTGAGTAAATAAAAGTCCATTTTACCAGCTAGGAAAAAAAAGGAGAATGGATGTAAAATCATCTATTGCATATCCTCTGCTTGGAAGTGTTTTGATTGGGATACACTGACAGGTCTACCAACTAGGCGTCAGGACCAACACTAGGCACAGCTACAGCAAATGCCGCTCATTCTGGGACACAGCTGTTACTAGTTGTGCTATATGCCTGTAAAGCATGTGCAAGTATCCTTATCCATTCACTTTCTCAGATAACTCAAATTTGAGCTCAATTCTGAGTGTAATCTATAGAAAATAAGCATAGGAGAAAAGGTGCTCAGTGAACCTCCAGCATGATAAAGCACAACATGTTTCTTCCCTGTCAGTAAGAACTGAAGGAACAGTTCCATGTGTATGACCGGGAACAAACCAAAAACCTACAAAATGGCACCAATCCCTAAAACAGTGTGTCCATTACTTGCTTCACTGTGGCTTCAAGTGGTTAATGAACCTTTTTGTTGTCTCTTCTCATTCCTACCACAGTGCTATTTACAGGTTATTGAACCTATAGTGTTTTAAGTAAATAAGTCAACAACAGCAAAGGGTCAGAGGAATTTGGTGCATATGTGCTACTGAGAATGTAGAAGAGGACTTATTCCTTGTCATAAACTTTCCCAAGGAAACAGACACATGAAAATTTGCATTGACTAGCTCAGTACTTAACCCATAATCAAAGATATAGCAAAATGTCTATCATAACATTCAGCAATATGCATGCAGACTTAGAAATACTAAATTTATGCTTTATGAACTTTGCATGAACATACTTATTGGATACCCTTATTCCAGCTGAATTTACTGTGCTGAAATGAATCACACCAACATTTTCAACATGTGGAAGAAAAACAGGGTAGCTCAAGATCAAACATGTAATTTACACAGAATACCTCATTCTAAAAATCAAAGAGAAACTCCTGTGGAAAGGAGGTACTTCTAAATACATCTGATTTATACTTACAGGGCAAATTTTCTGGAAAATTTTATATTTCTTTTTCAAGAGAACACAAATGAAAAAAATGTGTGAAATGAAAGTGCTCTTGTAAGCAGTCTCCTCTAAATCAAATATACTTACAGATTGCTTAAACATATTTAATTGATCTTGCAGGCTCTGGACTTTGTCAGCTTCTTTTTTCATCTCACTGAAATTCCACTTGAATTCTGCAAGTTTTAGGCGCAGTGAGCGGCGTTCCACTTCTGCTGCATGAAGTCTTTGTGTAAATTCAAATATATGCTTCTGCAAGGATGCTATGCTTTTCTATTAGTAAACAGGAACAAATTTATGTGCTATAAAATGTGCTATTTTAGCAATAAAATCAATCACATTTAATACCCAAGCCAATTAGACAAGGCTGTCATTTTTTCCTCCATTTCTAAAAGACACACATGCAAAAATGTGAATTTGTTTCACCTACTCTTGAGGGTTATTGAAAATTCTGTTATCAAGGAAGAACCTGTTTTCATGTAAGGCCCACAATAAAATACAGATATGTGGGAAGAGAGATTATCCTTTCATTTTGGTTAAAGGGAAGAAGGTTATATTTACTGAAAGACAGAACAGTAAGCAGGATAAGGAAAAAAGAAAAAGGAAAAAAAAAAAAAAGAACCTTAACATTTCATTAAAGCCAAAAGCATGTTTGTTCTTATAAAGTAAATACAATTTTGATGGAACTTTAAAAAATAAAAAAATCTTTTTCTTGGATACATCAAATCTACATAACTTCTTGAAATGCTTTGACAATAAAAGATCCATTCATGCCCTAATGCTTTTGGATGTTTCAAGTCAACTTCTGATTCTCTGTATAGTTGACGTCAATGTCACTCATGAACAATCCAAAAAAAAATTAATGGTATTATATAGAGAGCTTCACTGTAACAGTTCTGCTGTAAACCTACTTGTTTACATGAAGTAGCCCTATAAACATGCATACCATAATGGGTAGCCTGTCACACAATCCAGCTTCCAGGGCCTCAGTATTTATTTTATTAAGTCCATGAGCCAGCCTCTGTACCAAGGAGTCTTTCTCCAGATGAGTAATGCTCCTGACGCTGTCTAGTGGAACCGTCTCCATTATTACATTCAGCTTGTCCATAAGGTGTGAAAAGGAGTTCCTGGCTGCAGTTACAAGTAAGCGTCCAGAAAGCCAGGGCTTTGGATCTTTAAGAAGCAGCAACAACAAAAAAAAAAGAAACAATCAAGTAAGTTATTAGTTTCAGGGGCTCTTTTTTTTCAGTGGAAAAACGCAACAATAGCAAATAGCATCTTTAAAATTATCAGTAGGATACTTCCATTAAAGAGTGGAAGATTGAACTCACAAGAATATCTCAGAGAGACTTTGGGACAAATTCTGTATTTAGCAATGAACACTCTACCTAACAATCTTTGAATGGAAAAGTAGGATAGCATTCTAAAGAATATCATCAGTCTGTCAAAGCATAATTTTCTAGTTGTTTTTATGTTCCTTTGCAAAATTACACTTTCTTAATTCTTCCTTGAGTATTCTAATTTTGTAATTCAAAAACCATGTAAGATGGATGCAAATACATGCAAGACAGGTCAAGTATGTCAGATGTGATAGCACATTGTAAATCACTTTATTGCAATATTTACAGTGCAAATTTCTGAGGGTTTCCTGACTCCTCTTCCCTCCCTTCTATAGATGTCTAAATCATTGCTGTTCAAAATTAGTGAGGCTTGGTACCTTAATGCCATACTATTTATATTCAGAGACAAGAGAATATAATTTACCTTATTCCAAGGCAATTAAAATTTTACAGCTACAATTACTTATTTCCCCACAGGATTTTGGTAATCATCCTTCTCATATAATGGACTTAAGGCCCCAGCACACCCAACATGTCCTGCTTACTGCTAGATTCGTCAGGTCTGTAATTAATAATTGTGTTTAATGTTGATAAATAAAATTGTCAGTGCTCCTTCCACTAATTGGTATTCCAGATAACAGTTAATAGGTTTATTTATGCCTTAATAAAAGTCTTGTAATTTAGTTTTCCCTCTGCTAGGCAGGTCTTAATCTGTCATTACTTGTCTTATGATACTATCAGTGTAAGATGACAAGCATGGAAGAGCTTATTTACATTCAGTAGCACAGCAGATCTCCTGTTGCTGCAGTGAATTAAAATATTTACTTACGAGTATAAACAGAAAAAAAACATAGCTTTTTTAAGTTAAATAATTGCTTTTTCTACATTGTGAGGATAAAGCCAAAGGTTCAAAGCAAACAAAACGTGATTATTGATTTTTTTTTTTGTTAAGATTCTCACCATAAAAGAATTTATCATTTACACATATGAGATTAAATCTATCTGTAAGGAAACAAACAAAAAAGAGCCAATCTACTGCTTAGCTTCAAAATACTACCGTGCCAGTGCTTCCAGTGTTTAACTGGAGTACTGTTTTGAGTACATCCTCTCCGTAACCAGAGTTAGTAGAAAATATGTCTTTTCTTCATGTCTGAGATAGCACTCTTTCTATTCATCTTTAAAGCTAAAAATCTTAACCAGCATTTTTATGTTACACTTGAACTAACAAACCATCCTTTGAAATAAAAAAAACATACTATTCTTCTCATACCCAGGAGAAATTGCTATTATAATACTCTGCCTACTTTGGCCGAGGCTCCCCTCTCTTCCTTATGCTGGTTCTCTATTAGTGATCACGTAAATGGTAAGTCAAAATGATGAAGGTAGCTTATCACAGATTATGTTGAAACAGAAGGACAGGTAGTACAAGGGCTATCTCCTGCCTCCAGTCATGACACATTTGTTCAAATGATTAGTTAAACTAAAATTAAGACTAGAACACTTATACTGCCTTCCATGTAAGATGACACTAATTCCAGATGCAGGGCCATGATCTCACTGCAGTTACAGAGACATGGTGAGACGTCTCACATGACTGGAATGATGTCATGGATGGCTACGTACTTTACAGGAAAGACGGAGGAGAAAGGCAAGGTGGTAGAGCTGCTCTTTATGTGACAGAGCAACTGGAATGCCTAGGCAGGGCTGAAGAACATGCCAAAACCTTATAGGTAAGATTTAAGGGGCAGGCTGATATGGCCAACACTGTTGTGTGTGTTTACTACAGGTTACCAGATCCGGAAGAGGAAGTTGATGAGGCCTTCTATGGACAGCTAGAAGCAGCCTCACAGTCACAGGGCCTGGTGCTCATGTGGGACTTCAATCATGCTGACAGTTGCTGGAAAGGCAACATGGTAAGGTGCACACACTCCAGGAGGTTCCTGCAGAGCATTAACAATAGCTTTCTGACACAGGTGGTGCAGAAGCCAATAAGGAGAGGTATGCTGCTGGACCTTGTACTAAGGTACAAAAAAGGTCTAGCTGGGGATGCAAAGGTTGAGGGTAGCTGTAGTGACCATGAGGAAGAAGAAGGGCAATAAGTAGAACTGCAACCCTGGACTTCAGGAGAGCTGAATTTGTCCTCTTCAAAGACCTGCTTGGAAGAATCCCATGGGCTAGGGCTCTAGAAGGCAGCAGAGCCTAAGAGAGCTGTTTAATATTCAGGCACCACTTCTTCCAAGCTCAAGATTGGTCCATTCCTTTGAATAAAAAGTCAAGTAGAGGAGGCAGGAGACCTTTACAGATAAGCAAGGAGCTTCTGGAAAAACTCATGTGGAAGAAAGAAGTTTACAGTATGTGGAAAAGGGGAGCGGCTACTTGGAAGGAATATTGGAATGTTGCCCTCTTGGAATTAAATCTAACAAGTGATATAAAAGAGAACAAGAAGGTCTTCTTCAAGTACATCATTAGCAAAACAAAGACTAGGGAAAATGTGGGCCTGCTGCTGAATGAGGTGGGTGCCCTGGTGACAGAGGATAGACTGAAAGCAGAGTTACTGAATACCTTCTTTGCTTCAGTCTTTACAGCTAAGACAGGCCCTCACAAATCACAGTCCCTGGAGGTAGGACAGAGTCTGGAGGAAGAAAGACCCTCCCTTGGTCAGTGAGGACTGGGTTATAGATCAGTTAGGCAAACAGGACACCCACAAATCCATGGATCCCGTGGGGATCCACCCACAAGTGCTGAGGGAGATGGCTGAGGTTACTGCTAGGCCACTCTCCATCATTTTTGAAAGGGCACATAAAACAGGAGGACTGGAGGAAAGCCAATGTCACTTCAGTCTTCAAAATGGTCAAGGAGGACCCTGGAAATTACAGGCCAGTCAGCCTCACCTTCATCCCTGAAAAGCTGATGGAACAGCTCATTCTAGAGATCATCTGTAAGCATGTGGAGGAAAAGAAAATTAACAGGAGTAGTCAGCATGGATTCACCAAGGGGAAATCATGCTTAACCCATCTGATAGCCTTCTATGATGGTGTGACTGAATGGGTAGATGCAGAGCAGTGGCTGTTGTCTACCTTGACTTCAGAAAGGCTTTTGGCACTGTCTCCCATAACATCTTCATGAGTCAGCTCAGGAAGTGTGGGTTAGATGAGTGGACAGTGAAGTAGATTGAGAACTGGCTGAACAGTAAGAGCTCAGAGGGTTGTGATCAGTGGTGCAGAGTCTAGTTGGAGGCCTGTAGCTAATGGAGTTCCCTGGGGTTCAGTGCTGGGTCCAGTCTTGTTCAACATCTTCATCAATGACCTGGATGATGGGACAGAGTGTCCCCTCAGCAGGTTTGCTAACGATACAAAACTGGGAGGAGTGGCTGAAACACCAGAAGGCTGTGCTGCCATTTAGCAAGACTGGGACAGACTGAAGAGTTGGGTGGAGGGGAACCTAATGAATTTCAACCAGGGCAAGTCTAGGGCCCTGCACCTAGGGAGGAATAATCCCATGCACCAGTACAGGAAAGCAGCTCTGTGGAGAAGGACCTGGAAATCCTGGTGGACAAGTTAACTATGACCCAGCAATGTGCCCTTGTGGCCAAGACCAATGGTATCCTGGGATGCATTAAGAAGAGTGTGACCAGCAGGTCGAGGGAGGTTGTCCTCCCTCTCTACTCTGCCCTAATCTGGAGTACTGTGTCCAGTTCTTGGATCCCCAGTTCAAGAGAGACAGGGAACTACTGGAGAAAGTCCAATTGAGAGTTAAACAAAAATGATCAGGGGACTGTAACACCTCTTACAAGTTAGGACTTAAAGACATGCGGCTGTTTAGGCTGAAGAAGAGCAGACAGAGAGGATCTTACCAATGCTTATCAATATCTAATGGGCGGGGGTCGAGAAGATGGGGCCAGTCTCTTTTCAGTAGTGCCCAGGGACAGGACAAGGGGCAACAGTCACAAACTAGAATACAGGAAATTCCACCTAAACATAAGGAGAAACTTCTTCACTCTGAGAGTAATAGAGCATTGGAACAGGCTGCCCATGGAGGTTATGGAGTCCCCTTCTCTGGAGACTTTCAAAACCTGCCTGGACATATTTCTGTGCAACTTGCTCTAAGCAAACCTGCTTTAGCAGGCAGTTGGACTAGATATTCCCAGAGGTCTCCTCCAACCACTACCATTCTGTGATAGCACCTTCTTGTTCGTACTCTCTCCTGTGATGAGCAGTCTAATCTGGAACTGCCAGTATTTCAAGACTGAAGAAAGCAGATGCTTCTCATATTGCTTACATACATTAAGAAAAAAATTCAAAATACTTTAAGTCAGTTTGGAAGTTTCAATACTATTTGAAATATGACTTACATAACATAAAGTAGTTTCCTAAGTATGGAAGCTTTCTTTCAAATATATTCTTTCAGAGCCTTATCACTTCAATAGTTCTGGAAAATTCATGTCAAACTTCAAATTATTTATTACTAGTTTTTGAAGCAAAGGCTCTTGGCAGACTTTTGATGTTATGAGCAACATAATTCGAAGTAATACAGAAGCAGTTAGATCCTGAGGTTCTGTGAAAATGACTTAAAATAGAGATTACATATGAAAGAATCACCAAACTGACTGTAGCTGTAACATTCTCAGCATGGCTTTTCCTAAGTCTCAAAATCAAAACTGTGTTGTGTGCAAAGATATCAAGTAAACAGAGTCCACCAGAACTGTCATATACTTTAATACCACAAAAATATCATGAGGTTTAGTGTATACTAACTAGTCACTACAGCACATTGATACTGCTGTAAAGTTCCTCTCCATTCTTTTTCAATTTACTGTTCTTACTCAACACTCCATACACAGAAAAATTTGCAGTATGTACCCTGTAAATATTCTGAAACACGGTTCAAACTTTGTTTTTGTAAGGATGTAAATTTAAGTTACTGAAAACAGGATGATGAAAGAAGAGAGTACCTGAAACTGAACTGGAACACTTTTGATTCAATGGCTGATTTAATGTATCACTTTCTCTCTGTCCTGCTATTTCCCTATTCATAGAAACTATCCTTGCTTTAATGTCTTTTATTCTGTAACAGAACTGTTGGGACTTTGAAACTACTAGGTATGCAAGAACTAAGGATGACAGTAATGCAGAGGAACTAAGTGAGATCTTGTATCAGTACTCACTGCAAAGAAATTAAGGAAGATAGTTAACAGCTTGGAATCCAGAGGTGACATTTCCAGACACTGGCACTAAAGTTTTCCATAGCCATAGTAGAATTCTATACGAGGAGAGACTGAGAAAATAAGGAAATCTAAACACAAATCTAATTAAGCATATACTTGGAGAGGGAACACAGCAGAGACATAAAATAAGGACTGCTATATATGGTATAGACTGAAAGCATTTTATTTCTCTCTCAAAGAACACAGGATAGCAAGAAAACAGATGAAAATAGTATCTATGAAATTCCAATGTTTTCCAGATTTGGAAATTCTAGATTCATATCATATAAAACAAAATAGGAAAGTATTTCCTTTCAGTCAGCAGCAGTAACGGCTCAGGTTGAATACGCCAGGTTTAGGGCCTGTGCTTAAGAAATACACAGATCAAATAGACAGAAATTACATAGATTTTCTTCATGGGAAAAAAAAAAAATGAACTTCAGTAAAACTTTTTCAGTATTAGACCAGTGAAACAAGATAACAAGATAAGGAAGCTTCTAAATATTACTTCATTGGAAGCTTTTGGGTTTTAACTATCTCACAACAAAGCAGGCAAAACAGTTTATATGCTTTCTAGAAGCACTCTCCAGCCTTCTGTTTCCATGACTCTACATACCACAATGATAAAAGTATCACATCACCAGTCAAACAAAACCTAATCTGTTCCAACAATACAGCTCTCCAGAGATTTCATCTAGGATAGTTTAGATAAAAATCCTAAAAATGGAAACGATGTAATCATCCTAATTATTTTTTTAATCTTCTACTACAAAAATGTACTTTTAAAATTACCTGTTTTGTTAACAACATCCTGTAACTCAGTGACAGAATTGATTATTGCAGCAAGGAGGTTAGAACTAGTAAACCAGCTGAGTGCTTCAACACAGTGAATTTGTTCCTCTTCACGACCTGTGAAACAGAATTGCAGCTAGCAAACTGAATAACTTAAGGCACACTACTATCTCCAGCTCTTTCAGAAACTGGCCAAAACTAATTCACAAACTAATTCTTCTTTCAGAACAAATTAGACTGTATTAACTAAGCTTTCAGAACTACTGAAACTGGAAAGTGGATGGATCTTCTAGTTTCAGAAACATTTTTGGTACCATTTATCCTTGTAGGGGGAAGCATGAGCTGGGCTTCTAATAGAAAGGGACAGGAAGATGACAATCTCTATAAAGAAAAATTCAGAAATCCTACAGTAATATTTTACTTGAATCAGAAAGCCATTTTTTCATTTTTAGTAGCAAATAAATATTAAAAGTGATTAATAAGAGGAAGTATCTTTTAAAAAAAATACATTGATGGTCAATTATTTAGGAATATTAGAAGATATTTACCACAGAGAAGATGCAGTGGCACCTAGTTCTGAAAATGCGTAATGCAAATGTCAAGGATATTGAACACTACGAGTTCACGTCTGTAACTTTTCTTTCAGTGCTTAACAGACTAAGCATTTCCTTTTAGGGGAAATTACATTGGCCAGGAAATGCAGAAATCACTAATACAGAAATTACATTTGTCACAATGTCATTAAATTTGTCTTTACACTCTGTTAATAATAACATTCCTATTTGTTGTCCACTAACCATGTAATTTGATATAACACTTATCAAAGAAGAAAACAATTAGCTTACTTGACAGTTTATGCTTGCCTTTGGATTCTCCTATACAAACTAGAATTCTAATGCCTTCTTTGAAGCCATTTACCCAGAAGAAAAGGGAACTAGAAGACTGGGCTAGAACTTTCAGTCTGTTAGCTGCCAAAACTGCAATCACACATCTTCGGAATACATGAATAAGGCCTTTGAATTTTCTTTTCTTCATTTTTGCTTCATCTTGATTGTTCTCCTCTACATCAGAGAGAGCATGAACTAGGGTCCTAATCTTCTGGTTCACTAATTCATAAATGTTGACCTGATACTGGAGAAAGTCCCTCTGGGAAGACATAGCACATGATCGGCCATAGAGAGGATACAGGGCACCTGCCAATAGGGCACAGGCTGTCAGGAGAGATGAATGTTCCTTCTGAACCTGTGTTAATGTATTTTTCACTGAAACATTTTCAAGGACCAATTTCTCTTGTCTTTTTTCAAGCATATAAATTTTTTCCTTGTTTTTCTCTGCTGTTCCTTGGTATTCCTGGCATAAGGGGGGAAAAAAAACAAAGAAAACCAGAGGAAATATTAACCAGAAGCTATCTTTTTAAAATAACAAAATATTTCTTAGAAGTTAAAAGAACTTTTTTTTTTTTTGGATTTAAGTAACACATTAAAAGAACAACAATTAGTAGTAGTGACTGTCAAAGTATCTCTCCTAGCAAAGTTACGGAACCAGATATATGAAAACAAACCAGTAATATAAGGAAAATTTGCACAATCTTTAAGAACACATGGACTCCAAATTTCTGACAATAATCCACTAGTACTGCAATAGCCCACAGAACATCCAACAGTACCTGGTCGTCCACAATACAGTTTTATGAGTTGTTTTAATAATAAGCAATTACATGCTACAATTTCAGAAAGAAAATTGTTCCTCAAAGCAGAAAAGAAAGTTAGCGTAAGAGAGAGGAAAAAAAGAAGGAAGACTCTGGAAGATAAACCTAGACAGATTGGCAGCAGCTGGGGAAGGGGAAGTAAAGGTGATCTCTTAATTACTTTGTAATCAACCCCCTACTTAAATATTTGTAGATTAATTAGGTCTCATACAGAATTGAGTTTTCAGAAGAACACTGTAATACAGATATTTTTGACTACTGCCATTACAGGTTTGGTTTTTTTCAACTTGCAGAATATTTTATTTTCCTCCATATGCCCTGAAATAGCAAAAGAGGGAGATTTAAAACCATAAACTGCTATAGCAAAATGAAGACACTAAGAATGCTAGGATTAAGCTTAGACCAGGCAGACTGGCTGCTTTTAATAACATACAGTTCTTGCATAGGAATCAGGGCAGTATGCTTGGATCTCAAGAGACTTAAGAATGGCTTCTTGATGCATGGAAGTCCTCTGTGATTGGAACAACCACTTGAGGCTACATTTAAACAGGATCCAGTAATATAAAGAGGTAAATTTTAGGCACTGTTCACAAAGAACCCGCAAGCTCAAGTTAAATGCTTACACTCCAGCTACAATACATGGACACAGCAAGGCAAACATAAATGTAATGACAAGTCCATATGATGAAGGAGAGAGTATTATGCTAAGCTTCAGCTGCCTCTCAGAGCTATAAGCACTTCTGTTAAAAATGAGGTGAGGTTATTCCTGTTAGCAGTGGCCAAAAAGAAGTAAAATGGTGTCATCCAGCCACTTCTCCATGTGTTCTATTTGGTTGGCATACCAGGCAAGTGGTGAGGGGGGCATCCTAGTTTCTTTTCCCTCCTCCACTCTGATAGCACAAGTGAGGATGAAAAAAGCAAAATACACATCTGTCCCTAGAATGGAAACAAAAGACTCCATGCTTCATGCTTCTAGAGATATATCCCATACTCAGATCAGAATGTCTTTGACCAAATAATTTATTTTTTTTTTTTTTTTGAAGAGGAAGTATTTGTAGTGTTATTAAAATACTTCCAGTGATACAAAAGTAGAGCAGGTAACTAAATGATTTAATTGAAAAATGCAATTTACAGGCCTCATGTCACTTTACTGCTCTAAAATGAAGTATGGACATGTACAATACTTTCAGTGCTACTGCATTATTTACAGTGTTTGATTTTTATAGAAAAAAAAAAAAGACCTGATAGTATGACTGGAAGGAAGTGAAAAGGTAAGCTGAATTTAGAAAACAACTTATGGTTTCTGGCCATCACAGGTGAAAGGCCAATATCCAAGTAAACAAAGTGTGATCCCTACAGGGCTGCTGGGCAGCAATACTAACGTTCAGTGCTCTGGCTTAATTAAGGCTTATTTTTTTACAAAAACTTAGTGTTTTTATACTTATGGTTATATGGTAGTATGCAAGAGTGAACAGGAAAATCTCTCACTACAGAAATGTAAAAGTTTTGTAAGAAAATACACCTCCTTGTTTTTACCAGCTAGTAACTGGTTTTGTCTTATCCCATATTGTTTCTAGAGTTTTCTTCAAAGCTTAAAAGCAGAGTTTTTGAAATGGAGATAGAATTCTCTCCTAAACACTGGTAAGCTGGATTCCTTTGGTGTTTGAGCTTTGAGGGACACCTCAGTGGGTTACAGAGCTTGTTGGATTTCAAGAATCCTTAACAAAAAGTCAGGTGTTACTACCAACACTATTGTATCCCACTTCTTACCAGGTCCTTACCCATTATTCTGTCATGAGAACAGAACTGGAAACCATATACTGACACAGTGACTTGAGAAGGTTTTCCTGTATTTCAGGTGTTTTATTTTTCTACATATATACATCTATATATCTAAATAACAATCAACACTGGTGTCCTCCATTTCTTTCCTGTGTTTTAAGTACATGGAGCAGACATAGCTATCAAAGATACCCAGTGGGTTATACATACTACTTCTTTTGCATTGACTGCACTGACTTCTGATACAATTGCAAGATACCACAGTCTTCAGCTAATTCACCTGTCTTACTGTAAAAGCAAGGCTCCCAAACAAACAACCAAAAAACCAAAAGCCAATAGAAGAAATTTCTCCCTAGAGGTCTTTTTCTCTTTCCTATTTAGCAAACCTTTTATTTTTCTGTTGAAAATAAAATTTTTAAAGTAGTTACAGGATTTTTCTCTTACAAGCTGTTTTTTGCTTATCAGAACAAAACCCTTCTATTTTAAGTGGTTGCCACAAATAAATGGGGACAGATTAAGAAATTTCTACATAATAAACAAACAACTGACAGTTAAAATTCAGAGGACATTTCCTAGGAGACTGTGCACAGTCTGAATAAATAATTTTTGTGAGGTTAAGGAACAGACATAGTAACATTTTTTAAATGGCACACTATCAAACCTTGCACTCCTGCTAGGAAAAAAGTCACGGAAAAAATATGAGCATTTTAAGCTTCATTAACTTACCAAACATGAAGACCATGTGCAAAGAAGTGTGGTACCTATAGAGTGCTTTGTTTATTGCTGATCTGTAACAAGGCCACTCTGAAAATTTCTGCCCCACAGAAAAACAGTGAAACTGCTTTCTCCTTACAACATCCATTTGACCTATAGCAACAGCTGTGTAGTAGTACCTACTAACATCCATACATCCTATTTCAGAGCCTGAGACCCTAAACAGTATGGGCTGGAGACAGAAGCAGTAGCAGGTGTCACTGCTACTAAAACCTCCAGATTTTGCAATGTTACATTTTAACTCTGAAAAGCCCGAACTCTCTACTGCAGTTCTGAGAAACCCAAGCAACCATTTCCAAGATACATTACTTGTGTTGCTGTGCAGTTAGAGCTCTCTGTTAATTCCAGAGAGTCTGAATTGACAGTTTGTAATTTGGCTTTGCACAAGTACCAACAATTGCAAAAACTGAAGAAGTCTCAACCCAGGAGCTCTGAGGAAAAAATTGTCTAGAAGAAGGCATGAAGAATTGGATGAAGACAAATTTACCAAAAAACTGATGTATCTTACAATATACCAATAGCTTGGTGCAGGAGAGCAAAAATTACTCCTCCTCTCTTTCCAGAAAAGAACTAGCACCTAAAAGGGATGAGTCCATTAAATTGCTTGTAATTGACACTCAGATCTTTGGATGGAAAATACATGCAAGTGCTACAGTTTCCTTGTAGTGCTAGAACAGTTCTGGAGTGATAAGACCCATATTTCTATAATGAAATACAGAAAACTGTTAAATTATATTCCATTTACACTGATTACGTTTCTTGTAAAATTCAGTGAATAAAGACTGTTAATTAAATGTAAATATTTCTTTCTGTATCTTTATGTAAACAGTGGCACTTGTTAAAATCTAAAAGACCCTTTGAAGACTTTCGGTAACTTGTGGCACATTTTTCCTTGTTTCCTAGGGAAATAAGGCTACAACATGAGTCTGTCTGCACAACTCTGTTCTAACAGAGCAGTGATCTTGCAGACAAATATGGCTAACAGCCTCAAAATGCAACAGGTAAAAGACAGTCAAGTTTTATAAAAATCAAGCAATCTGGATTAGGACAACCCTAACAGCACACATCCATGGACCCTATGGAACCCAGAAAGGGAAAAGTTTCATCTCATATTCACAGGTTAAAAGTCAGTCATAAATTACAAATCCAGAAGAAATTAGACTGTTGTCTTCCCAGACTGACACTGAAGGGAAACTGGAACATGCAACAGAAGAAAGATGAGACAAAGTTTTGTTGAATCATCTCAGTGTATATAGACGTTGCATTGCCCATATTACAACAGTACCAGCTTGTACTCCAACACTGTATAATCTGTGTTAGAATATATGCCCAGATGTTTCTAAGAGAAAGCATTTCCCTTTTAGAAACACAGTAGTCCTGTACCGAAAGTTGACAGATAAGTCTTTGCTATGAGACATGCCTAATGCATGCTCCACAAAAAAGATCCACGATTTCAGCATATGCTTTGCTTGCTTTCTATGCAATTCAGCTGAGAAAACTGGCAGGTTCAGCACCATGCTGAAGAATGGTGCAGTACTGCACAGCACCAATTCACCACAATACACTATGGTTCTGAAAGAGATGACTCTGACCTTTCTTTTGGGACAAAAGGAGGTAGAAATGTAAATTTCATAACTCTACATTTTCTTTAGGAAGGATAAGTCGTTTTTAAAATTAAAATTAAGCTTTCTCATTTCATCATTCTTTATGTTGGCAACAATTTCATATGATGAAACTAGAGGATATTGGGGGAACTTAATATAAGTCTGGATACCACTTATTCCACTCATAGGGATATTTTTAGCATTGCCAATATCCAATGTGAAATGCAAATATCAAGAAAAAATATATATACAAGACTCTAATTAACTCCCAAAAAAGTACCATAAATTGTTCTGTCTAAAGAATACTTCATAAATACATTTTTCAGAGTGCAAAGACTTCCAAGCCTAAAATCTAAGTCAAATCCAGCACTATTTTGATAAAGTTAGTTTCAGGTAGCAGTCACAAATAACATGTTATATCTTATTTCCTCTGTATCACAACACTTTTGACTGAAACACATGTAAAGGAACGTAGCTGTGAAGACAGTGAGTTGTCATTGTAGAATAACAGTGAAACTTTTCTAACAGTCACAACAGTTTTACACTTTTGAACTGCTGTTCACTGTAATGCCTGTATAACAAAGTCCTTTAATACAGTTGAAATCTACCACTGTAACTGCTAACTGGTTCTTAGGGTCAGAATAGCTATGCCTAAATTTATCCTCAAATGACACCACATCACTGTTACTCCACAGAGTCTTTGTAAAGCATGACACTGAAAAGGTAGCTGCTGCCCTATATAATGCTTAAAATAATCAACTTCAGTCCTACAGATTTAACACTCTGAAAAAACATCACTAGCAACTCCTAGACCAAACAAAATGATTCCTTTCTGGAATGTTTTAATTAAGTAATTTTTTTCTTATTATAAGTGAAGCTAGTGTTGTTTGTTTAATTTAAAGGTACACAAAAATTGCCAAACAACCTTAAATTGGTAAGGAGCTTAAACTAATGAAATAATCCATTAAATATTTACGAAGAAAAAAAAAAAAATCAGAAATTCACAGCACCATACCTGTGCCCTTGCATGAACTTCCCCAAGGAGACCCAAGTACTGCTGTTCCAGATACTGTTTTTGTTTCTGCCAGCAGCTTTCCTGTGCTTTCATCTGTTCAGCCATTTTGCTAAAAGCATCTTCCTGGCTCTGCTGAAGCTCCTTCACAGTTTCAGACTTATTCTTACAAACACATTCTAGGTGAGATATCTGTGTGACAAGTATTTAAAAGAAATGCTTTTACCTCTCAAAAGACACTTTAATTGTATGTATTAGTTTAAGCACAGACTATTCTAGCATAAAATCTAAATTGTAGTTTCTTCAACGTATTTATTAACATTAAGGAAAGCCTTTCACAAGGGATTACTTACTTGAATGTTGCAACAAAACAGACCTATTTTGCAATAATGAATTTTCCTTGGTTTCAGTTTTGCAATAGTTATACCACCTTGCAGATACCTGTTACTATCTTTACTGGAAATATAAACTGGACATTTCTTGCATTCTTTTGAAACAAGTTAACAAGCATCAAATCTTGTATTGCTAAATTAGGAATCTGAGTATATCAGTCCTTTAGCATTCTGCAAGGATTGCAAGGAATAATGAAAAAGCAGCCTTTAATTTTAATTTTTGTTTTATTGGAAAGCCAAGACATTTCATAAATCATTAAGTATTAAAATAATTTCAGGAAATTTTAGCATACAGAATGTTTTTTCTCACAAGTAGCTCATTAGTTTATGAAGTGTTTTCAACAAGCATGAAGAGATTCACGCTCTGGTTTAAATTTGCAGCTCCTATGCAAACTAAATGGAGGAATGAATCAAGATAACAATGACCTCTAAATACACATGCCTACACTTTTTACTAGAGGTATCAGCAAGATACCTTCTAAATAGATGGCACAAAACTGCAGAAGAAAAATTTTTTGTCAGAAAGCAGGTACAAGACAGGTAACAACACTGCCCCAAATCCCTGAAAAGCTGGTAAGTACATGAAAGAGCCCTGGAGACCTCACAATCAATCTCGATAACTATACTAAATGAAAAAGCAAGAAACAGTAACACACAACTCCCCCAAACACTGCCAACAATGTTCACTCCCTTCCATTCCCTCTCCTCCTCTACTTCAAAAGGAAAATGGAAATGTATATCCAATCTGCGTTATCCAGATTTTACAGTATCTCTCTTCAGTACTTTCCACTGACTGCTGGGTTATTGACTAAATGATGGACACAGTCAAAATGATTCACTGTAACCAGCCCTGTCCCTTACTCAGAGCAAAAGAGTGGTCACAATTGCAACAGATAAGAAACATCCAGAAGAGCTTTTCCCTTACTATGCCTCAAGAAAAAAATGTCACAGCAGCCGAGATCTGGAGTCGTTTTACTGGACTGCAGGCTGGCCTGATCAATGCAGCCAGAACACAAACTGAAATCCTCAAGAGTGGCATATATTAGTATGTGGAGCCAGGTTTAAGTTATTTAAAGAGATCTTTTTCCTAAAAATGCAGGCATTTCTGGGGAAAAAGGCCATGTAACCTTATTCACATTAAAATAATTCCGAAAAGTACAGCTTCTCCCTCAAATAAATATTGACATGTTTTATAGAAGTATTTTCTATTGTATTTCTGAATACAAATTTCATAATCCAAAAGTTACAATTAAACCAAAAAAACATACAGGTATTTTTTCAAATAGTACACTCTAAATCATAAACATACAATTTGAAGATGATGTTTCTGGAGTAAGTGCATTTTGTTTCTGTTTTATGTTAAAATAAAGACTTGCTTTATTAGTGTAAATGACTAAGTTCTTTGAATTGCTTCATCAGTAAGATTAATTTATTTTCCTTTAATTAGGTCCCTGTGGCTAATATTGGCTAGTACTATTAGCATGTCCTGCACAGAAAGTGGAGCTTAGAGACTTCATAGAGACTTCAGTCACATTTACATGCCCACAGCAATGGCATCAAACTGAGTTGTAGACAAGCCATAATTAATGGTATTGAATTATTAACGTCCAAATTCTTTTTGAAATACGATGAATGTCAGTCCTTTTTAATGATACTGTGATGTGGACAAATGTCACTGAATTTAATAGAGGTAGCTGGTGCCTAAGGACACTTACCTTCTCATTAGCCCTGTTGAGGTCTAAGATCAGGGCATCAACATTCTCCTGCAAGACTGCACAAAGCTCACGCCAAGAGAATCTATCTAGGATGCCTTCTGGTTGTTTTATAAGCACACAGCCTGCTACCAAACGCTGGTATAAGCTATGGAGAAAGGTTAGCTTCTCCTGAGAGAGACAAAGAAAAATTCACTGTTGTATCTGAACAGCATTAAAATCCAAAGAGATGCTTCACATGTGTAGTAAAGTGAGCTGCAAACAGCTACCAAAAAAACCCATAAAAAACAAAACAAACAAAAACAAACAAACAAACAAAAAAACAAAACAAAAAAATCCAACACCAAACACAACAAGCTCATTCTTAAACCTTTTCTAAATTCAATTCATTGTTAATATTTGCAGTCATACGTATTAAAGTCAGAGTAAGAAATCAGCTTTTACAAAATTTGTCTAATTAAACATAGCATATAAATAAAGACAGCCCAGTTGGGCAGTGGCAATAATCATGACCTGATCCAGATAAAAATTTCTCTGCTCTTAGTAGATGCAATTTAATCATTCATGTTAACACTCTCAGGTACATTCAAAATGTACTCACTTCCTGTATCTGCATAGCAAGCAGAAAATCCTCTGATTCGCTTGGCAGCACAACACACTTTATACAACTATCACTCTAATGTCTTTTAAAAATTGTTTTTGTATGGATTATGTATTACTAAATAGATAGACAAAATAGGCTTGCAGCTTCATCAGTTAAATTGCACAAACCATGCCTCATTCATTTACACTGATTTTAGTCAGTACTAAGATTAATTGATGCAAGTTATAAATAAACTTTACAACAATGACACGCAACCGAGATTCCAACATCCTTTTAGTACATATATGCAATTTAGTGACTTTGATTAAGACAAAAGGAGAAAGCTGTACCTTGAAAGCCACAAAAACTAGAGCCTTTATTCAAAGTCAACCACTGAAGAGGTTCCCATTGTTTTGCAGGGGCCTTGGATGAGGTTTTACATTAAGAAATTGTGGATGATCAAGATAGAAAACCATGGTTTTTCTGAGCTTTTTCCATGATATCTAGATGCATTTTTCTCATTATTATTTCATGGTACTTTAGGCAACAAAATATTGTAGTTTAGCTTAGTTTAACTTTATTTCTAGAAGAACTCCTAATTCCCCAAGGAAAACCCAGTGTGCCACCATTTTTGCTTGAGATGTGATAAACCAAGGATCATAATTATCCATTTGGCATGAAAAAAGGGATCCCAAAAATCAATTCACATGTTGAATGCAACCACAGTGTTGTAGACATGCTGACTTTACAATATAGCCAGGCTTCTATTTTCCTTCACTTTAATCATTATCTGATGCATGTAACAACTCCAGCTGCTTCATGTGGACGCTATTTAAATACCAGACTGCAAAAGAGGTGGAAAGAATGTTTGCTTTTTACTCAGTTGGCACCCACATCCAAACCTGTGGAAAAAATGAGCTCAATACGCACAACAACTATGATAAAGAATATCATTGCCATTGTTAGTACAGAACTGCTTTATTGGGGGAGGTGGGGAAGAGCAACAAAAGTAACATCTGTAAACTAATATACGGAGAGAGATAATTGTTCTAAAAACAAGACTTTGTGAAGCAATTCTCACACACAGAACACCACAATGAGCTAACGGGTCACAAATAACAATTTCTAGGTTTTGTGGCTCACAGGCAAAACTACCTGAATTCTACATTTGCTATCTAACAATTGCTATGTGAATCAGTAATTAATAATGTACAATGATACCATTCTATGTTCCAATTGTCAAATATTTTTGTTAACTTCCAAGTTGAAAGAAAGAAGTAATTGTCATCATGTGTAGCTCTTTAAATAGACTCTAGTTTAAAAATTAAAACACTGGAAGGGTAAAGCTGTTAGTCCTGATATAGAAGGAAAAAGAACCAGAATGTCCTGAGACTTTGTAGATATTAAATACATATTTCAAAATACATATCTTAAAATCATATTTTGTGGATAAATCTGTTAAGACTAAGAGTAACCATCTGATATATGTAAATGTATAAAGTTGAGATTAAATAAAGGCTCTTTTTGACAGTCATCTTGTCTCTGGTAATACCTCCATATCCTTCTGGTAAGCCCTGGTAAGCTGCTGGATTTCATTTTCAGATTCCGTGGCACGTACTTTCTCCTTCTCCCAGCACTGACGTACATTCTGTAGTTCCATTTTTAAAGTTCCTGTTAAAGTCTCACTGTCTGCACACTTACTGTGCAGATGATTTAACTCTTTATTGGCATTGGCCAGGTTAACCTGAGCTTCCTGTAGAACAGAGGCATGGACAGAAAGGCTCGTAAGAATTTTACACTACAAAATTTTACTTAGTCCACTGTTCAGCATCTGAAAAAGTAAACAGTTATATAGCCACATGTGTTCAGAAGACTCCAGGCTAAGATAAATGTATCTTGTCAATAACAGAATTTCAAACTTGACAATAGTCCTTCCCCACAGCTTGTAACTAGATGGTATCAAAAATCTATCTCTAAGAGTTAAAATCTCCAAGATGCAGTGACCTTCAGAATCCCCTCTGCTCCCACAGCTGAGATGCATAACACATGGATGCAAGTTATCCTCTGCAGACTGGAGAGCTCTCAAGCTAGTGAAAAGATACTGTAATTTTTAAAGTACATCTCTGATCCATTTTGGCTGAGTTGATAGACAACAGACAGCTGTTGTTACCCCATGGATTCTTTACATTCATGATAAAAAACCCTTGTGGACTCTTTTTGGATGTTTGACTACAGGAGGAAACTAATAATCAGAAATGGTCACAAATACAATCACTATTGTCACCGTTACCAAACCTCACAGGTAAAGAACTTTATATATGCTACCTCTTCTCAGCCAAAAGATTGCTGAGATGGAGTGGACTGATACACAAGCTTTCCTCCCCTACAACTGCTGGACTTACAGTACTGCTAAAGTTTGCTAAAGGTCAAACTGAAAGCACTGTTTGTTTTTCATAAAATCATAGTTACTTATATAGGAAATATAATGGAAACAATACTCCCAAATTCACCAATGACAACTGTTATTCTTCTTAATGAAAATATTAAAAAGATTAAAGTAAATGTTACATTTCTAATACAAATGTTTTCAGACTGGATCTAGTTTTCACTCATATAAACAATTTTAATTACTAAAAAGTTAGAGATTAGAAACTGGTGTACTGCATAAAAACCAGCACCATCAGTGTGTAGCAGACTCTGGGTTTGCAAGAAGAGTGCAAGTATCTGTTATCATGAGTTACAAAATTTTTAAGCACCTTACCAAGATGCTGCAACAGAAGTGCAAGTTTTAAGTCTTCTGAACATAAATACTAAAGAAAGTTCAAATCAAATCAGACAACAGGAGATCACATGCAAGTATTAACTAAAATGAAGTTTCATTAAGCTTTGCAGAAGTATCTGTGACTCAACTGAAGTAATAAAGCAGCATATCCCCAGCAAAAGAATCTGAGAAACTCTGGGAGTACAGACATTCTATTTTGGCAGTAATATAATACACTGCCAGTTGGGAGATTTAAGTTTAACCATGACCTCAGGACATCCTCACTCCCTTGGCCACTGATATAACAAGACAGGACGTTGCAAAAGTGGTGTGTCAGCCAAAAATGGAGACAAACAAAATCCACATTCAGAAACCAAAGAAAAAAGTTCTCAAGTGTTTTTATCAGTTCCCAGGTAGATTTTACTGTAAGAAATTTTGGGCTGCACACTGTACAGCTGTTAAAGATGGATGACTTGATGCTTCATACATGCATTAAGTTGTCTGATAAACACAAACAACAAAAAAATTTACAAAGGAAAGGACATCTTTAATAAAACGTTCTTTTACAAGAACAGATGTAATAAATTTCTCTTCTTTTCTTGAGAAAAAGTTAAGGAAAAAAAATTACTGATGCTGATTTCAATGTGAAGCAATAGTTTGCAAATTGATAAATATATTTCAAATAATTTCAGAAGTGTAATTACTGAAATGATCAGTTATGTGCTCCAAGGTGGTAACCCCAGAACAACGTAGCATGGCTTCACACAGGCTTGTGAGGTAAACTACTCTGCTCAACACAATACAACTGTACAGAGACCTACTCTGATAAGAAAAAAAAATCATACCTTCAATGCAGAAAGACAGTTTTTGCAGAACTTCCAAATTTTATGAAATCATACCTTAAGGTCTTGACTTAAAGCATGAACTTTCTCTTTGGATATCTCAAGTTCTTTTGCCATCCTTTCACACACAGCCATCATTTTCCCAAGCTGTGAAAAATACAGAGATCAAAGAGGCTTTTACAGAAAGGCTACATATCACTTGACTATAGAGGAAGAACTTTGTACATAAATGTTAAAAAAAAAAAAAAGGAGGGGGGTTCAATTCCATTGCCAATATTTATATTCCATACAGTCTAAATAATGTGCCATTACAAAAGCACAACATAACTCTTTCATAAGGATTTCAGCTAAATGGCAGTGGCCAAAATCAAGTCCACTATTAAATTCCCCATAAACTTTCAAAATACCTGACAAAAACATAGACTTTAAAATGCATTTGAAAATGGAATTAATTCAGATTATCATCTAGGGAGTTTGAGAAAACAAGATTTCAAAGTCCGTGGCCATTTATGGAAATTGTCCAGCTACAAGCATGGTCTCTGCTTTTACTGAGCACTGGATAGTGCTCACACACCTGTAAAAAGCAGCAGTGGTCCCAAGAGGCATGGTGACCACTGAACTGTTAGTAGTGTTACAAGCAGCCACCTTAAAGGTTGCTCATGACCGTAATGTGTACTAGCATCACTTTCTGCTTTCAAAAAAATATAACACCACATCATTTGTATCTTTGGTTAACTGCTGATGAGGTTAGTAATACAAATGTCTGAATAGAAACCTATTATAGTGCAAGCTACAGCTGGCACTTGAACATTACGAAGTAGCTCAGAAGTAAAATAACCCATGTACAAAATTCACAAACTACTTTGGAAATTATATTTTCAACTGATCTCAAATCAGGAGGCCTGGCAGAAATAATTACAGTAAGATACAGAATACTACTGGAATATTCCCAGTCTTTTTCTTGGTTTACTAGCTAAACATACTCTAGCCTCTGCACTGTACAGAAAGTCAAAAGCTTGTCAAAAAACAAACACTTATATACCCGTCAGTCACACAAATGAACTAGGTTGTTTAATCTAATGTTTAACACAGTAAGTGAAAGGTGACATATGACAAGTTTACCAGCATATTTCATGTATACATACAGGTGTACATGTACACAATAACTCCAGCAGTATGTGGGGTCTTGTTGAAAATCTCTCTACAAAAAGAACCACCACATAATTACTCAAAACTAAACCCTTACTGCTGTGTATTAAAACATCCTGGTTTTATTGCACAGTGCCCTTCACAGTCCCTTTGTGTATTATTGTATTATTAAAAAGTTTTATTACTAAACATATCTAATATATAAAAAGCCAAAAGCAGTGTTATCTATGGGGGTGGGGGTAATCAAGAAGGACAGAGCACTGCCCTTTCTGTGCACTACGAAGGTGCTCAGTGATCTCTGGCTCCGTATGACAACTTCAGGGTCAGTCACACACAGTCCTACTGGGAAGTCTTGTGGCAGGTCATCTGTTGGTCCTGCTCTGCTTGCGATTTATTTTCCTTGACAGTTCATTCTTCTTTCTGTCAGAATACTCTCCTTGCTTTCTTAGCAGCCACCCCCTTGGTCTCCCCACTGCTGTCTCTGGCACAGTTTCACAACAAAGCACATCACTAAGCCAAAGCCTGCTGAGTCGACTTTTCAACTGTGCTGCCTATCACGTGACATTCCTCCTCCCAAATAACAATTCGCTGTGGGTAATATGTTCCTAGTTACTCTGCAGCTTCCAGACTTGGGTCTCAGAAGAGTTTCATAATGACTATACACATCAGTTCTCTTATCTCACTGGAGAGACCTAACAATGCTCGCTGTTTACAAAAGTGTAATTGTTTCCACAGTCACTTATTTTTGCATCCATTGAACAAACTCAAAGGTCTTGCAGGGGATCGCTCTTTTGACAATAAAAGGGGCAGAGCTGATACACCTGATACACTTTTCTTATTCTTTTCCCTTTTTCTTCTTTTTTCTTTTTTTTTTTCTTTTTTTAAATGTTGTGACTGTTTAGCTGGACTATGCATTTGTCAAAACAGAGGACAAAAAAAAATCTAGAAATGAAAAAAACCAGTACTGGCATATCACACCTTGCCTTTCTGTTATTTACCAATTTTATCCAAAACTTACAAGTTTGTACAGAAAGCTTTACAAGTGCAGTAAACTTCTTTTTACAGTCTTTAAAGCCACAAATTCATAAAACATTTACACACAAGAGGATTAATTTAATCACATTAGCGATACAAATGAGAAAATGAATGCAAGATTGTGACTTTTCAGTCAGTGAAATAAAAGATCAGTAGGACTGCATAGAAAACATTTTTTTTTCCAAGGGTTTCCATTATTGTCTTAAAGAACTTAAAGAAAGTATTGTCACAGTCCTATTTTACTTGAAAAGACCTCAAAATAGTGGCAAAATGGATTTAATTGTAAACAAACCTCAAAAAATTATACGCCTTTTTAAATGTACAAGGGCAAGCACATTTACATAACTGGTATCAATGACTGCTGAGGCTCAAGTGTTGCGTATTTAGGAACAGCACAGTATACACTGCTCACCTTCTTTTAACTGAAAGATATGAATGGCTCATTCGCCTGAATGTTAATTGAAAATAATAACACAAACAAGTTTAACACAAAAACAAAACCAAATTAAACTAAAACGAAAGAAAGAAAAAAACCTCTTTTCCCTGTCCCCAAACTTAAGTGAAACTTCACTGTAGGGCAAGCTTAGAGAAACAGCAGTGACAGACTTCGCTTCTTTGGGTATATGTGAAGCTGTCAACTCAACACTCCCACTCTTCTGACCTTTTTGTACAAGCAAAGCGTACACACTGCTGCAGGCTGAAGGCAGTACATATAGAGCCAAACAATGTAAGTGTTACCTCATTAGACGTATCTTCCAGCTTGTTCTGGTAAGCTGTCAAGGTACACCTCAAAGTCTCAAGGACAGAGAGGCTCGGAGGTTTATCTTTGTCCTTACAAGTGCCTGAAGAAAAATACAGAATGAAAATTAAGCCTTAAAGATACAAAGAGGAAAACTACTCACCCTGGATGAGAGGTATTAAAATTAGTTAGGACTTCAGTGACAATATAAAATACTGAACAGCAGCCTTGTTTGCCACAAGAGATGCAGCTGACCATATTTTCACAGCAAATACAGCTGAAAGACACTTCTTTAAAAACTTTAAGGTAAGATACAGAACTGTAAATTGTGGATTACATTTCTACCTAATGTACTGGGTATGCAGCCTTGCATATAGTTTCTACTGTCGTCATGTCAATGTCATTCAGTCAGACCAGCCAATTTTAAAACCACACAATAACACATTTTGAAAAACGTGTTGCCTGAAAGTTAAGTATGTTACACTTTGTATGACATTATTTTGCTGCTGTGACTAAGTATGCATGTTATAATATAGTACTTATTTACTCAAAGCTTTGCTGAGCCAAAGATCACATGACTATGTTATGCTTGGAGAGATTTTAAAAACCTTTTACATTATCTTCAATTCCATTCCAAAGGAAATACTAAAAAAAAATTATCTGTCTACAGAGTCCTACATAACATTTCAATTATAAATCTTAAAGCTGATATATCCATTATATACACATGCTACACTTATTTATTAAAGCTTTAGATGGAGACTTCTGATCTAGTTGCCTTAATCAGGGACATATGAGCAAGTTTCAGCATTCCAAAGCCTGTAGTACAATGTGCTAAGAAAGTAAAACAACAATGTATTGATCAAGAGGTCACAAGATGTCAGATGATATTAAATTTCCAACAACAAACTGTTCATTTTTTTCTGGTGATACAGCAAAATAGCAGGTTATTGACAGGTTCTTCTTCTCAGCATTATTTATATTAGTATGCAATATTTATAAACTTATCTTGTAACAACTTATAATACCTTATCCCTAAGCCTTAACATTTTCTATAAGCAAAACTAACTTTACCAGTGCTAATAGCATCCCTGTTTCGCACAAGAAGTGAAAACGTCTGTGGCATTTGAATTCCAGAGAGGCTAAACAATTGTAATTCCCAGAAGAACTAAATGATGATACAGGTGTTTTATCACCTCTGAATGGTCAGTGTCACTTAAGCAACTTACCTCGGGTGGCTTGAAGTCAAATCAGATACTAAGCTCTAAGTCTTTTCTTTGCCTCACCATAAAACTTCGTTAGCTAGAGGAGGTGCACTTACAGACTTGCAGGTTGGTTTGCTTTTTAAGAATCCTATAGTTAGTGTTACCTAACAGGCAAGATACTCTACTCAAAGCATTATACAAAAATGATAGATTTGTCCTGTAGACTATACATAATGCACCACTGGTAATCAGTGGAAAACTCAGAATACACACAAGTTGAAAAGTACTCACAACAGCCATTCTGAAATATTTTTCAATTACTTAGGCTCTTCTTTTCCAACCCTTTGATAATAGCAGAAAGGATAGACTGGTATTCAGAATGGACACTATTTCACTTTGACTTGCCAGACAAGAGTTATTGTTGAAGCTACACCTAGTCAAACCAATGCAGGCTTGTATGATTGCTTTCTGTAACAGTAGCAGGATCTTCTCTATGCGACACAAGTGACTTTATAAAAGAACACAGATCCCAGTGACAGACGTCTGCATAATCCAATGAGTAACGCCGGTGGACGCCTATTTACCACAGTTTCTAAAGGTCTACAGAATCACGGAAAGGAAACCTAAGAATTAATAAAATCTGACCTTTTGTGAGAAATTTAGATTTACCATTTATGAAAGAGACTAGTACCACATTACTATAATTTTTATCACTTTATAGCTACAGTTAAGGATACACAGGGCTCCATCCTTGTCTTCTCGATTGTAAGAGTGACTTATCACTACTGCCCACTGTAGGAACATTTTGCAGTGATATCATTGCACAGAAAAAAGAAAATACTATTGTTCCATACTTCTAGCTCTAGAGAAGTTGCTATTCACAACTCTCATTCAGTTTAAAAGAATATCTATTAAGTCTATGTAGGAGTTGTCTTCTATCCCATAGTTTTCAGCAAGCTGTTTAAAGCTGTATCTTCATTTCTGAAGCCCCAATCTGCAATGCTGTCACTGAAACATGCCTCTGAACTATCTTAATTTACATCATGTTCGCCAAAACGAAATTTTCGCAAGTACACTTTCCATGGTGCCATTCCCTGCCTTTGCTGAAACCCTATTTTCTATACAGTATGGTTTGCCAACAGAAACGCCACACTCCACCTTCCTGCACTAGCTGAAAAACAAGCCTATGACTTTAATACTGTCCAAATGTTGTCTGTCTTCATATAGCTCTGCAGGAGACATGCAACAGTATCCAAATAGCACTGTCTTGCTAGAGAGGCCCTACTTCAGCAACGAAGAAAAAAAAACCCTATACTTGAAGCATTTGCCCAGTATCACCTAAGTTTGGAGGAAGAATTTTGGGAAAATGGCAGGTTGAATAGTGGTCTGACAGGAGGTACACAAGTGAGTAAGCTCTTAAACCTGCTGCTTCAGACTTTCTACTAACCGTAGTAAGCCTGGCTAGAATAATTTTCTTCATAGTGGCTTGTATGATGTTGTGGTTTAGATTTTTGACCAAAATAGTACTGGTGGCCTGTGCTGAATGGTGACACTAACTCAAAGCAGCTAACACTCTTAGTACTATATACTGAGTTCACTTTTTATTTTCCAACTACAAATTTTATTTTTTTTCCTGAAATGAAGACAAACTTACCTGAGCACAAACCCCATTGCTGAATAATTGCAAAATATGGTAAAATCAATAAGGATAAACCAAAATCTTTTAAACTGCCCAATAAGAACAACACTATAGAAAACTTAAAGGTCACTTAAAAAGGAGAATATGTGGACTTATGCTTGTTATTTTGGAACGTATAAAGAAAAGATAACTTTTTAAAATACTTCAGTTTTAATTTTAAAAAGTACTCTCTTCTTTTTCCTGTACAGCCCAACAGCCCAATCAGTACTTAAAAGAAGGGTCTGGATCTTTAATACTGACAGATTTTCAAGTAGATCTCTCAAACACTTTGAGTTAAAAGTTAAAAACAAAAAGAAAAAAGCCTGCCCAGCCAGCTCTGGTTTATGTAGCCCTTCATCTGCTAATTTGACTACAAAGATTTATTTAAGATTTTTACTTTTATTGACACATAGCGACTCACATTTCAAATATGATTACATTACAAAGGATTTTTTTAAATTAAAAGAAATACTGTTTCATAATAATTTTCTAAGTACAACACAGTAAAATAAAAATGTAAGTTTCCTACTTAAAAGCACAGTACATATGTAGAACAAATTTATCAGTCAATGTCCATTTTAATATTAGCCACAGCCAAGCTAAATTTTACTTTCTGCCTCAACTGGGCTTCTGCAGAGATGCTGAAGCTTAAATAAAACCTCTTTAAATAAGATCTTTCAAAGTCTACCTTAAACAAAGCAAATTAATACTGAAGTTACTGTTACTGATTCCCCAATATTATAGAAACAGGTCAAGGTTTATCACTAGGGAGAACAGAAAACCTACCCAAAAGACAATTACTGCTTTGGAAACTGCACTTTGGCAGCAGCATTCAGCTCCCCCTAGAATTGCTGAAGCCCCTCTGGGCATCTGGAACTTTGCAGGTTTGAGGAAAATATAGACTTTTGAAGAGTTTTTCAGTTTAATGTATCTACAGTAAACTTACTGGTATCACCCACAGGAATGACCTTTATAATTGCAGAATAAAACTGATACCAGTTCCCAAATGAAAAAAACATATACCCCAGGTAAGGAAATCATTGTCTTACAGATTCAAGGCTAAGATTCTAAGGACAACAGAAATCTCAAGAAGCTCCTTTATTTAATCTTAACAGTACCAGGCCCTAAAAATAAATAATTAAATAAATCTTTTTGTGAAGGTATTAAAAAATGCTTTTTCAATTAAAGGTGTCATACAACCCATTTTTGTCTGCTGTCACTAAAAACTGCAGAAGCATATCACCACAAGTTACAGAAAATAAACCCATTTGCTCTTTAAGCAACATTTTACCTGTTTTCTTCCAGTTTACTTGCACTGTGAGTTGGAAGCATTTTGTGTCTAATATCCGATTTTCTAACAGGAATCACATAGAGAAAACTTTATAGATAGTTTTAAATGAAAAATTTGAAAAGTATATTATTTTCACCTCTAAAAAAAATTACTAACTTTAGTGTTAAAGTTCAGCTTGTTTATGTTAGTTGCTACTTCAAATGTTTATGCAGGCAGCAGTTTGAGTTTGATAAAATAATTACATATAAAGCTAGGTAGAAGAGTGACTTACAATTAATATAAAACCAGACAAATATTTATTCCATATTAGGTCAAATGAATGCAATATAGTACTAGTCGACAATGAACAGAAAAAAGTATTGTGTTATATATCATGTGTCCTACACAACCTTTTGGAATATATGACCTTTAAGTTGCTGAAGGTTGCCTCAGAATTTGGCTCAGTTCAGGCAAAACATCTGCTCCCTTTGCAGGTATACTGTAAGGACTTTTTTCTCAGTTGGATTTAGAGCACAGCAAGTGAGCCCTTTTCTGACCGAGCATATACACCCCAGCATTTGTAAATCAAGCTCTGGGCTGACAACAGCAGGTCCACATTCCGTCACCCTTTCTCAGCTAGCAAGGCCATTTGACTGCTGTGAGAACTGCTCTTATCATGTCATCAAATCAAAGCATGTTGAGAAAAGGGAATGCAAGAGGCATCTGCAGAATTCCCACAATGTAGTGACTTTGGAACATTGACAGATGCATCTGTCATTTTATACATTCAACTAACCTGCTGTCCGCTGGCCTGACATAGCAAAGCTGTCCAAGAGTAACTCCAGCTCTCTCATGTTGTTTTCATACGTCTCTGTTAGAAAGACCTGGTGTTTCTTGGCCTTTATTTGACAGGAGATACAGACAAGACAAGGGGGGGGGGGGGAAGAAACCCATTAAAATAGTAAACAGAAGAAATACAGATCACAATGCTTTTTTTATCCCCTTTAAATTTAAATTCCAGCTATATTTCTTATCATGCCACGAGACCTAACATGACACCACAAATAAATAACACAAACCCCAGATACACATTCAAAATAGAAATAAAGGCTTCAGGTAGTCAAAACAAAATGAAAAAATGGTTGTACTAAAATCTAGCCATGATCTTCTTCTGCTTTAAAAATATCTTAATGAACATTAATTAACTGCTGCCCATCTATACAAGCAATGAAATCTATTGTTCACCCTACAAGGGCATCCAGAAAGACACCAAACTACTGGCAGACAGACTAGAAATTCATGATTTGGCACTCAGTCAAATCCCACGCCTATTCTCATTGCAAACCTCACTACTTTAATTGTTAATATCTTCCACACTTGGCAATGATTTCTTCAATATCAAAAACTTATCCTTATGCATGGAATATTAATTTCCTTAAAGAAAACTGTTCACTAAGTGCAGCCTGTTGTTCAAGACACTGTCTTTATTCTGAGGGCAGAAGGGTATTACAGGAGGTTTTTTTTAATCACTACAATAAAAAGACTGTATCAAATCATTCTTTCAATTTATATCTCATATTTAAACTTGTAATTTTCAAAGACATGCAGCCATAATTCCAGACAAGACCAAGGTTCTCTTAGACATATATAGTCCTGACTTCTCAAAGAAATGTACAATTTTAGCAGCTGATGGACAAAAGGTAAGATATCTCATCAGTTTAGGAAAAACAAACAAACAAACAAACAAACAAACAAACAAAAAAACCCCAACAATAATAAAAACCCCACTATTCATCCCCATCAAATCAAGAGGAAACTAGATTTAAATAACTTCATAATTTCCTTATGACAAAGGTTATGCTTCAACATGTCTCATTACTTTTAATTACTCAATTTATTTTTATTCTAAATTCTAACATCTGAGTAACTTCCATTTCTACTTGGTGACGGGAAGGCTAACCATCTTCTATTGAGAAAAATCCTACCATTTTCCATCCTATCTATAAACCATTGCTTTAGTTATGCTTCACAATATGTGTAAGGATCCAGTCAATTTCTCAAGTGAAGGAAACATCCTCCCCAGGAAAAGTGCTACATACTGGCAGCACATAACTGTCAGGCTAAAAACCCAAGAAATGCAGTTAATTCTCTGTAGTGTTCTTCACTATTCAGCTTAAATATTTTATAAATTGTCTTTACTCTTTCAATTTTAATTATATGTACTGTATATCAACTAATATATTATTCATATGTGTATTTCAATGTTAGGTCCCCTGTAGTATTTACACGCCTTTCCCTGTGTAACAGTTTGTACTACACTTCATAAAGAATTTCCAAACCGCTTCTATATATTCAAAAATAACTAAATTTTAATTCTTACTCTATAAAATTATCTATGTAAATAGAGTTTGTAATTGCTGAACTCCAGTAAAAACATTTCATGTGATGCAAACACATCAAAATAATTTACTCTCACGTACTGATATAATTTCAAAGACCTCACATATTACAAATAAGAAAATATAACAATATGATCACCTTAACAATAAAATTAATACTCTTTTTACATAAACCACTCCAGTGCAGACAAGGTCAGACTAAATCCTCCCAGAAAAGCCTTTTCTCCTGGAAAAGTAAAATGTGAGAATTTTTGTCAATCTCATCCATTTTTTGCTTTTGGTTTAGTTAATTTACCACAATTTAGTCTGTATATTCCAGTTCGTTCCAGCATCACTTCTCTGTGCTTTATTTGCTAACTACATCTACACTCCCCAAACCAATTTCAGTCTCTCTTTCAACACCAAAGAAAATCAAAAGGAAATTCCTTACACTAGTCTGTTTTTCTACACTTCAGCTGCAAAGTAGCGTCTTTCCTTTCTAATCCCCATTTTCAATCAGTGTCCCAATTATTAGAAATTGAAGAAAAATACTGTAAACTACAATCCAGGCACAGGTTAAGAGTCCAAAAGGGTCTGAAAATATCAATCCAATTTCTTTTCTGTTTCACTGACAGGTATCTAATAAGAATGTACAGTCATAAAATCATAGAATAATTTAAGCTGACAGGATATCTGGAGGTCATCCGGTCCCACTCCCCACTCAAAGCAGGGCCATGCCTGAAGTCAGGTTAGGTTGGTCAGAGCCTTGTCCAGTCAAGTTCTGAATATCCTTAAGGATGGAGTTTCAACAACCCCTCCAGGCAACCTGCTCCAATATCTCATGACCCTCACTATGAAGCTTCTTTTTTTTGTGTGTTCCTTACAGGTAATTAGATTTTCCCTTTCTAAAACTTCTGTTTTCCTTCATACTTTCACTCTGCAGTCTAAGGAGAGCATAGCTCCACCTTCCGCATAAGCACACATCTGATAGTTCATACCAGTAGCTATAACTGCCCTCAGCTTTCTTTTCTTCAGTCTGAACAAACACAGCAAGTATACGTAACTCTTTACTTCAAAAAGAAAAATGGAGTCCACAAGCAAAGTCAAACATAACCAGCTGCAGATGCTGACAGATGTCTTCTGCTAGATCCAACTAGTCCAGGAACTCCAGCAACTCCATCTACCATCAACATATTTGTGTTAGAGTATCCCATTCCTGTAGAACTTCTGGAAGGGTACTGGTGTAAGTGTTCCCTAGATTACTTTAAAAGGGAACTCAGGTGACAAAGTGGTAAAGCCTTTACTTAAAGAGAGCTTGCTTCCCAGACCACATCAGTAAAAACAGGTGAAAGAAATTTTAAACTAAGCCTTGGCTTCTTGCACACCAGGATCGACTATTCTTGACCTTGGAGGAGATCCTTGAAAAACACCTTGAAAAATCAAAGGCAGTAGGATGCTTCTACAGATGTACAAAGAGCTCCCAACTAAATTCAAATATTAATAGGAAGCATAAAAGAGATGGACCTGTAAGAAATATACAGACGCTGTCCAAGCATGGAGAGACATGCTTAGGAAGGCCAAAACCCACCTAAAATTGACTCTGCCAAGGGACATGAAAAGCATCAGGAAAGGCTTCCTGAAGTACATCACCAGCAAAAGGAATACTAGGCAAAATGTGGTCCCACTGCTGAATATTCTGTATTTTTTATTCAGAGAATATTTTTCAAAAACTGGCAACTTTAAAAGCATTTTTTAGGTGCTTGTCTCCAAACACTGGGACATCACAGCTTGAGTGACCTCTCCACTTCCAGAATAAATTACAAAATTGATTTCTTTTCAGAAGATCATTTAAGCATATGCTTCAGATTGCTAGGTCTTAAATTAGGACAATAACAGAAGTAGTACCTGGGTAGGAACGCTCCACCCCTGAGTTAAGGAAAACAAAACAAGAATCAAGGTAACATAATATTTAGGAATCATTAGCACAAAATTAATCAAGACAGTGTCGCAGGTTTTTTAAAAAAGATAAAGCTCTGTTCACAATAAATCGTCCATATGCCTTTTACATCATTGCCATTGAGTACCAGATTCTACTCTATGTAATTTGTAGGACAGAATCATAATCTTCAGGGTGTTTCATTGTTTATTCAGTCAATACTTAGACACTCTGCTTAAAGAACAATGGTTAATGCCTATGTCCAGTAACTAGCTTCTCAAACAGTTCTGTTCTGACTTTCATCTTGCCATAATCTACAAGGCTATTACAGACAGCTGAGATACATACAGCACATGACTGCATGCATGGCTGTAAGAGAAAGATTTATATGTCACATAGAGGAAGACAGGTTGTATTACACTACTTATACACTAATTATGCTACTCCTGATAGTATCAATACAAAGAGGAGGAAATTAATACACAGTTGTTCCAAACTAAAGGAATTTATACTACAATACAATATTTTTAGTGAGTTTGGTTTCCTAAAATGCATTCTGGTGAATTGGCAAGTTCCCCAAACTTCAATATACATTTCTTATAAAATAAAGGTTCAATGTCTCCCACTTGTCCAGTACTAAGAATTAAAGATCATCCACTTCTAGGCACCAGAAATTTAAATATCCTGAGAAACTTTTAAAACTATTAAAGACACCTCTTATTCTTTCCATGGGGCAGGAATACAGCTGGGGCTGTTTCAGTGTAAAACAGGTTCTAAATCACAATGGCCCTTCTTCCAAATTCCTACAGTTCAAGCTAAAAATTTCAAAAAATCTTAGCTGGAAATAATGACAAGCTTGAGACCAATTTCCTCAGAAAAACATAATGGAAACCTTGAGAGACTGCTCACGCTGCACATTCATAAGCAGTTTTGTTTGATAGTAACAGACCCTATCACATTTGATCCATGCAAATTTCTGGCAAACTTCTGCCACATGCTGATATTAAAAATTAAAAGCAGCATAACTGCTTTACTATACATTCAACTGAGGAAAAAAAACCCCATCATACAAAGTTTCCAAAGAATATATTTCATTGCTGCATAAGTCTGCTTCTCTAAAAACAAAGAGACTTCACTGATGTAGTTATATTTCCCACAAACAAAAACATTAACTCTTACTATAGCAGTACAGTGAAGATTCAATATAAGATTATCAGACTGAAGAGGAATGGACATATTCAAGATGTCTCACAGAAGTATAAAATACAAGAAAGTTACTATACTGAGTTTCCGCTAGAGTCTTCTGCTTTTTCATTTTGGGAAGAAAAATAACAAAAAGCTGTCTAGACTGAGTACACAAGACCACACACAGGCATTCCTGCTTCCCAAACAAATAGATAAGTCTTCAGAAAAAATACAAAGCCATCCAAGGTGACAAAAATTTAGTTCCATAGGGATCCACTAACACAACTCTTCACAAAATAAGTATTTTTATTACCTGCTCAAGGCAGTCTTGTGGTTTGAAATCCTTCCAGTAAAACAATTAAAACAACTGGTTCTATGAATAAGACAATTCTTTTAACTGAGACAATCTATTCTGGTTTTTACCTTTCAGTAATAAAATGTTCACTTTGAGTACAACTATTAGCATCTGGAATCTTGTGTTCAGTTCTGGGCCCCTCAGTTCAAGGACAAGGAACATTCCAGTGCAGAGCCACAAAGATGACAGAGTGGAGCATCTCCATTATGATGAAAGGCTGAGGGAGCTGGGTCTCTTTAGCTTGGAGGAGAGGAGACTGAGGGGTGACCTCATTAATATCTATAAATATGTAGACAGTGAGTGTCAGGAGGATGGAGCCAGGCTTTTCTCTGTTATGTCCAATGATAGGACAAGGAGAAACTGGTGCAAGCTGGAGCATAAGAGGTTCCACAGAAATGTAAGGAAGAACTTTTTCACTGTGAGGGTGACAGAGCACTGGAACAGGCTGCCCAGAGGGGTTGTGGAGTCTCCTTCTCTGGAGAC
>WTSP01023662.1:0-12127 GCA_025331215.1 Actenoides lindsayi
GGGGTGGCGTCGCGTACCGTTGGAGTATGAATGGCTCAAACTCACGAAAAAGAGACCGTTTTTCGTTCTCCAGATATACAACGCAAGGGGGGGGGGGGGGGGGGGGGGGGAAGATCTGCTATCTTGCATAAACCTGAAGGACTGGATTAAGGCCTGCTTAGCTGTAAATTAAACTCACAATCCCTTTCCAGTTGGACAATTAAGGGTGGGAACTCAGTCTGATAGAGTGGGGAAGGATTTTTTGAATAATGTTAATAAAGCCTTGGTCAAATTTATGGAGACACAAGTTCAGGTTTGGTTTGCAGAGACATTAATTCCTACATAGCAGGGTCTGCAGCTCTGCATGAAGTCAAATCTTTGACTGGCTCCCTAGATGAAAGATTGAAGCCACTTCCCAGGACTACTGTTGATGCTTGGGGGCTGAGTAGGAAACTGAATCATTCATCTCTGCCTAGAGAGTAAGAAAAAGAGCAATTCTATCTTTTTCTTTGATAGTGTACTATGGTTCCTTTTAGCTTTATCCATACACACATACATGAACAGAGATGATACCAACCTAAGCCCTGTAATTTAAGAAAAGCCATGCTTATATTCACCTGTGCAAAACATTTGCATAAGAAATGGGAGTGCTGATGGGATTGTCCTTACTTGATATATCTGAACAGAATGACCCCTTCCTAGTCCCAAAGTTCTGAGGGCACGCTTGAGGAGAGAATGGTCAGCTACAATGCCAGAAAGCAACAGCTGGTTAGCTTTCACTGGCTACTCAAAGTAGTTGTTTTCTTTGATGTCCATAAGCATTCAAACAGCAGCTGCATGATACAAAATTTAAAAAGGAGTTGGGGAATCTCAATGCAAGGAAGGGTATGTCCATGATACAAATTATCCCGTGGAACGTCAGCGACCACCCATACCATCTGAAACACACTGAGCAAATAACTGAAAAAAGAACTTGTTATGTAAATGTGTTCCAGTTTGTTAGGTTAAAAAAAATAATCTATTAACATACTATAAGGAACAAACAAATTGATGGAGATCAGGAAGTCAGAAGATTATCCAGGAAAAGAGGTGAAAAAACCTCCTACATTATTCAAAGAAGACGCTAATTATTTTTTTCCCACCACATTTCTACAGTAGTGCTCTTGAAAGTGGTCTTGTTTTGATGGTAGATAAAAGGAAACTATTTTCTGACAAGTGCAGCTGAGTGCACAAATGGATACACTGATACCAGTTGCACAGTTTTGTAGGGCCTTCGAATAATAATAAGAAGTAACATAGAAAATAGTTCATCAATGACAGAATAAAAAATTTTCAGTTTGTCGAGGAAGACCTTTGTGCAGAAAGACTCTTTGGAAATCAGCTTTAAATTTCATTAGAGTGGTACAGCTGATTCAGTTTACTTTGTGTGAGCAAGCTAAAATATTCCAAATACGGGCAAATAAAACTTCAAGCCCAACCTGAAAAACTCTAGCTCTTGAAAGTAGAGACACAGAGAGTGAGCGTGCAAATCAGTATCCAACAGAAGACAAGCAATTCTGCTACATCACAGTTTTGTTTGCTCTCCAGTATTTTTAATTCGGAGACTTTTTGTCATCAAAATCATGCAATTGAGAGTAACTGTTCATGATTTCCAATTCTGTACACAGCTGCTCCAGTAGAAGATGTCAGTACCCCCAAATGCATTTATATATGTGACCAGCATTGACAGCATCCTGTTATAGTAATCTTAGACTGTATGCTTGTACCTGGCAGCTCTGCAATCTAAAGGCAAATAATCAGATCATATTGGTTCCTACTTTCAGAACATCTTGCAGTTTCCCAGATGGTTACTGTATTTCTGGGGCACCTCAGACAATTTTGGGGTAAAATGGCATAGAATTCCCAGCAATTAAAGTTGTGGGGATTCCTGGCTGGTTTTTGTTTGTTTGGCTTTTTTTTTTTTTAGGTTAAAATATTATAGAAGCAGCAGCAGCTAAGCAGTAATTACTTTGTGGTATCAAATGTAGTCATTGTGTAAATGAGAACAACTGTTGTTAACTATGGCTTGGTTACACAGCCATTGCAAACAGCAAAAAGGAATCCACCTGCAAGAAAGTGATGCAAAAGGAAAAATAATACATATTAGCAGATTTATTAAGAGTAATTAGTCCTGGTCTGCATCTCACATATTAGTATAGTCCATGAAGTCTGTTTAGTTAGTAATCTAGTTTGAAGTTGCGCTCATTATCTTAAGCCACTTTGAACTCTCTCCTATCTGCAACCTTCCGTATCTTTCTTGTTTGCTGTTCCTGCTTTTACTAGTTCAACACAATTCTATTCTATCACTGGCTATGATTTCACCATTTTTAGATGTAAGAAAGTTTTCTACAGTTCCTGCAACATAAAATTCCTGGTTTACTTTTCAACACTTTACTGGCTCTACTTTGAAGGTCACTGATGATAAACACCCTCTTCTCTCTCATTCAGAAAGTAATACTATAATTTCTGTTACTGCTAGTTGCTGTTGAATTAAGTCACTTTGGGATAGTCTTGATGAAATTGCTAGAAAACCACTACAATGTTTTATTGTCTTCAGGGAGAACTATTAAGATGGTAACCTATAAGAAATTAGATGAGCAGATCCAATTTTATTTTTGACTGAGAAGTGTGGGGGACAAGGATAGTTTAGTAAAAAGGCTGTGGAAACATATCCCATAAAGCTGTATTTCCTAGATGTAGAAAGAGCAAATAACATCTTTTGTGAATCCAAAGGATACACGTTTTCCATCTGTTCTCAAAGGGAGCTGCAAAATAACTGAAAAAACCATGAAGACTAAAAATATATAAATACTTTTTTGAAGGAGAAAGGGAGGCATGGGCCTGTAGTGATGCAGCAGGCAGGGACAGAGGTTGGCATGCCATTTAGTATGGTGCTGACCGGACGGATTAATGCTGATGTTGCACAGAACATAGGTGCACAGTTTCACTGCATAGAATGAAAAATCTTCTGAAGCATTAGTTTTATTTGTGAGAAAATGCACTACTTTACAAGATGATGTTTCTATCTCAGTAGAGGCTAGCACAAAATATTTTGGTTTTAAAGTATGTTTTACCCTAAGGAAAAATTGATTTGAAAACAAGTTTTAGTACATTATCCAAATTTGTATTTTCCTATGTTAGGGATACCATTTAAAAAATATATTTAATTCAAATGACCATTGAATTATATATCTGTTAAAGCGTGTACACCCTTCTCACGTCAACTGCTGAGTCTGATGCTGCCCTGACTGTCCACCAGCAGGAACTACTCTCTGCAGAATAACTCTTTGCACTTTGCAGAAATCGTAGTCCTCATTTTTGCCTGCAGCTTGGCTTTGAAGCTTTTGTAGCTTGCTGAGGGAGCTAGTCATGGTGAAGAAGGATCCTCCAGTGACATAGAGATGACTTAACAACTCTTGAACTTGGCAAGAGGATGAGAGAATAAACAACACATGACACATTAGTTTGATGCTTAATGCTCTGCTGTGCTCATGCACTTATATGATTTAGTTGAGCATGACACAGACACCTATGCAGAACACAATATAAGGAAGAGAGATTCTTATCTTGCTGGTAACTTCTTCTGCCCCTTGGTTCCTTAGTATATTCCATTGATGGCAACTAAAGAAATTTACAATATCCTTAAATCAGAGGATAGACACAAGATGTGATTTCTGTGTTATTAAGCTACTTTGATTCTCTCTCTAGCTCTGCATTTTACCATGCTGTCCTTGGCTGTATCTGGGAATCATAGTTTTACATGTTTGAAAATCTGGGAAAAAGTTCTTATTTCAACCTTTAGAGATGCTCCAGCATTCCTGAAACGTGATTCCAGTTCTTGCAAATTTTCCAATTTACAGATTGCTTCATGCAGCAGAAACTTTTTTTTTTTTTTAATCTAAATCATAGAAATGTAGCTCTGAACATAGCTTTTTAAAAATTATTATTTATTTATTTTAGACTTCAATCAGGTTTTTAGACTTCTTTTAGGTTGGCTAGCAGAATCAAGTTGCAGAAGTACAGTTTCCACACGTGTTTCCAGTTAGGACTGTGCAATTCTAAAAGCAACGTCTCTTCTGAAAGTGTCTGTGTATACACAAAACCTTTGTTGGTGGTATGCTGATTTTGTGCTCTGGGACATTTTGTACATTAGGACAGTTTCTGATTGGGACTGATGTTAAGAAATGTACTATACAGCATGTACCCCAGTGCACAATAGCATGAATACATCAGAACTGCTTTTTCAATCTATTACTGAATGTCCAATATTCTTTCTAGAGGAACATCTGATTTCACAGAAGTCTTTAGTGTGAGGAGAGTGATTATGAGCGTACTTTAACATACACTTCAAGTGATGCATAAAAGTCATCCCAAATAGCTGCTCTTTGTTGCTTCTCTTTGCAATGCTTGTGTTCTTTCTCTAGCACCAGGTTCCAGGCCAAAAGAGAAAGCGCTTTGGATTCATGTTCCTCTCCCGATGTGTCTCTGAGGCAGTTATAATTCCAATACCAGATTACTAGGTATTGTTGGGCTACTCGTTAATGTGGCACCTACAAAAAGCCAGGAGAGTTAATCTGTCATTCAGAGCTTTCACTGTCTGCTCAAGTCTGCAGGGTTTTTACGTTTGTTTGCTGACCAGGGTATGTGGGCTGCGCAGTCGGGTCCCTAACCACTGCACCTTTACAGGCAAGTTTCAGAGCAATACATTAGGATGACAACAAGAAAACATGGTTTACTGATTTCTAAAGATGTTAGTCTCTTCTGTTCTGCATTAGGCTTTCTACAACCTACTTTTTAAAGTTTAAAGTCGTTTACTTCTTGCCAGTTGTTTGGGCCAGTGACTTGCTGACTGCATGCCTACGGAGACTGAAAAGGGCTGTTGTGTACCTCAGTAGTCTAACTTGTAAATAATCATAAATAGGGAGCATTTAGTCCAAAATACTGAACTCTGCTAATAAAAGAAGATGATCAGGTGTGGATTAGAAGCAAAGTTCAATATGAGGTTGTCCTAGTAAGAACCAATCTTCCAACTTGGACTCAGTTGCCATGTGCTGGGTGCTCTGCCGTGTACTGTATTACTCTCTTCCCTGGAGGACTGTGATCTCTTCTGTAAAGCTCATCTTTTTAAGATCCTGAGTCCTTGTTGTAGAAATCCCTGATTTAACCCCTTCTGTAAGCCTCTTTTCAATGTTAAAAAATTGGAAACAGCCTATTAAAGTACTTAGAGTGACTCAGAAAGCTGTTCTATTGACTGAAGTGTTTAGCTTTCTGATGCAAAATATGTCATTTCTGTATATCCCCTGGGTTCCCCGGTGGAAGGGAGATCCACATGTATTTGTGATCTAACTAGAAAAACATTACAGGCCAGCTGTAGTGGTTAAGTGTAACTTGAGAATGTTTCTCTTTATCAGGTCTAAGCCTGATGGACAACAAGTTGTCTGTGGACAATTAATTCAACTACATAAAATAATCATATGAAGAAGTAAAAGCAGGATAAACGTTCTCAAAATTGTCTTGCAGCAAGTCAGTTACTTCAATCCCAAGAACAAAGACAGATAGAAGATTAGACCCAGATGGGAAAAAAAAAGATGCTACAAGAGAAAATAGCTAGTGCATTATCTTGTTAACAAGAGGCGGTGCCAAGTAATGGACAGATACCAAACCAGAAGCTAAGAGATCCTTGCTTTCTCCTTAAATTGCTATATAATCTAAAGCAATTAATTTTTCTTCCAGGCCTTTTTTTTTTTCATCTTTCCACCTTTTGTGTTATCTAGACACCTGCAATCTGGAAGGACAAGGCCAGATATTTTGTGCAGGACCTACTGCGATAAAGGATCAGTCTTAGCTGTCTTTTTTAAGTAGAAGTAATCCTGTAAGAATTTTGCAGCAAACTGAAAAAAAAGCTAGGATGCTGAAAGCCTGTAAAGGTCAGACACTTACAGAGCTGCTTCTCTTAAACTATGAAACTAAAAAAGATTAATTGCCAGTAGGAGAGATTCAAAAGTTAAAAAAAAAATTATTTACAACTGCACGTATTCCACTTTCTTTTTATAATGCTTCTAATGAAGAAAGAGAATAACTGCTGAAAGGAAAATCCCCTTTTTAATGATAGAAGTAAAGGGATTAACACGCTTGCAACTATAAACAGCAATTAAAAGATAAGAAACTTGGAATTAGAGGCCAAAGAAACAAAGAGTCATAGAAGCACTATTTGCATTAACAATAGACTGTGATCAAATGTTTTTGTCTGGAATGTCCTCCAGTGAATCTCTGCACAGGTGTAGGTGTCTCAATGTCAAATAAAGTCATTATTTAAAACAAACAAACAACAAAAAAGACCAAACAGCAATCTGAAGGATTCCACAAAGTTGTAGGAAGATGTATATTAAGTCTTGGAGCTAAAATCACTGTTTGCATAAATGCTGTCACAGCCAACTGAATTGCTGGCTTCTGCCAGCTCTGAATTTGAGGCCAAATGTTCAAAGCATCTCAAGATAGACTCCAAGTAGGCTATAAAAAAACCCCTCATCATCAATTAGGATGTCCACCTCTCCTTGAAAGATGCTTTGCCTAAAGGTGTCTGGGCATCTACTGCATTTTTAAATGCTTGAACATCTAGCTCAAGTACAATCATTATCTAATAATGAAATGTCAGATTGCAAGAGTTAATAGCACTCAGCACCTCTAAAAATGTATCTTCCCCTCTACTCTGAGAGGTTTCTCAGAATGGCTGCTCGTCCTAGTTGAATTAGATCCCCTTCAAAAATTAAAGCCTCATTTCTATTTATCTGAAGGGAGCAGCATTGGATTCTAACCTGTATTTTTACACAGTAGTTGCACAGGAATTAATTTTAATCTATTATTCTCTCTACAAAAAAAAAAAGCAATAACAACAACCAAACAAAACCACACAAAAAGAAACACAAACAAAAAATCAGGAATGGGAGGTAGGAGTTGGGAGAAGCTGCTGAAACTGAAACATTAAGACAGTAGTTACAGAGGAAATGAATGATTTAGAGTTGTCAGCTTACATCCTCATAAAGGAGGATGAGAAACCATCAGGCTTGGAGAGAAAATGATACCTTCCTAGTGCAAATTCCAGTCTAATAAATGAAAAGGTGGGGAAAAAAAAAATCATTCTTGATGTAACTGAGATGATTTCAAGCCATCATAAAATAAATTGATGGCAAAAAGATACTGAGCAGGAAATGATTTATTAGGAGAGAAGAACAAAGAATTCTGAGGTGTGGTTCTGGAGGCATTTGAGTATACTTCCCTTCTGCACAGTTGGAGTCTTTAAAGCCTGAGGTGAGTGTGGGAAAACTGTTGGGAGAGATGAGTGCCTTCAGAAACCATTCACACTTAGAGGAAAAAAAAACCAGTTAAGGAAAATAAAGAGCAGATTATTCTGAGGATTAAACTTTGCTGTGCATTTAAAGAAGAGGAGGCAATCGGAGTGTGTGTTTCCCTCACTGCCTGGCACCACAGACATACATGGCTTCTAGCATTCTCTGCTAGAGAAGAGAGAGGCTGGTAATAGGTGGTAGATGTTAGTACTTTGATCACTGACACTTCTCAAGGCATCCTACAAGTGCAAGGCAATATACTGCTGTGGGATGCAGAAGTCTTGGTGCAGACAGTCTGTCACTCTGTCTCTTAAACTGCCTGACATAATGTACTCTCTCCAGGACACAAGCTCACAGCAAAGCTGTCACACACAGGCTTGAAGCAATCTATTGTCTTTCTGTATGTCTCAAACCTGGTGCAGGTGATAGAACCACTGTAAGATACTTGCACAAACCCAAAATCACCCATTTTCTTCACCCGTTTGAACTGAGGCACGGGGCTCCACCTGTGCGTGTGAATGTGATGTTCATTGTGTACTGGCCTCCAGACAACTGTGTCAAACTCAGTGTGGAGACTATTCTGGGAAAATACAAGCTTTGCCATCAAGACGAGCTCCAGACTCCCTAGTCTGTGGCAGTGGAGAGGATTTTATTCTTGCCGTGTACAAAAAGATCTCGTTTATGAGTAGAAGTTTGTTCAACCTTCCACTGTTGTCCTGGGGTCTCAGAGCACAGTGAGCAATGCTGTAGTCAGTGACATCACTGCTGGCAGCCAGCTGTGCTGTTACTGTGTGTGAGCCAAATGCTGAAGGCCACCATCCAAAGTGTCTACTCAAGGGCCTACTGGTTCTAGGATCAGGATCATCTGCACTTTTTTTTTTTTCTGTAGCAAGTATGTCCCTGTGCCTGGCTTAGGTGGGTTTCCACACAGGAAGATAAGAGAACCACAGTAAGAATGCTTTTGTTTCTTCTACATTTTGTGAAATAACTCTGTTTATTAAGACTAAGTTTGCAAAGGTTGAAACACAGGAGTTTTAACACTGGGTTTTAAAATGCTGTCTGCATACTTTATAGTTTTGTTTTTCCTGATTCATGCATCCAAATGCATGGTTTACTTACCTCTGGACATACCCCGTGCTCTTAGATGTACTGACACAGACATAGTTCAATAAGGTTATCATAAAGATTTGCTAATACTTAAATACCAAACTATATAGTCACTTAATAGTTGTAAAATAACTCTCTTTATAATATCTGATGTGTATTGGCAATCTGGATGATTGATTGAAAAAATCAGTTATTTGATTGCTTTTACCTTTGCTTAAAATCCATTTCTTCAGAGAGGAATCTCAGAACTGCTGGGGAGGAGGTGGAGGAGGCAGCAGCATGGAGGAAGGGAAGGCAGTTTGGGTAGTGTTCATCTGCCTTCTTACTTCTTTGACAGTTTCTGTCCTCCTTCATGTAAGTATCAGAAAGTGTCTGAGGTTCACGATTGCTGAGTTAAACTAACTGTTATACATATTTTCTGGGGATAACGTTGACTTTTTACTTTAAAAAACCAAACAAGCTAAAAACACTTTGCAAAGTGAAAATCCAGTGTTTCTCTCAGAAAGATATATCTAAAGCAACAACAGGAATAGCAAATTTTATTTCCAATCAGAAAGTTCCATAGAACTGGAACTGTCAACCCACCTTGGTACTTGTCATACAGCTCAATTCCCGAGTACTAACTTCCCTGGACTTGGCTTTACCCCGTGTCCTATCCAAGAGCAGTATTCTGGAGGCTCAAGTGACTCTCTATGAGAAGAACTGCAGTCGGGCTCCGGGGCCTTTGCACTTGCTTAGGAAATTCAGTGAATTCGGTGGTGGGAGAGAAAAGATGAATCCTGTATAGCTGAGAAATCCACTCTGTAGTCTGTTTGCTGTAGTACACAGTAACAGGCAGCTACTCGTTCAGTCTCCTTCCATGTTCACTACAAAAGTTCTGTGGGTTTTGAGGGTTTTTTTGCAGTCCAGGCATGACAGTAATTGAACAAAGATAGCCCTTGTGTAGAAGGCCACAACACTGAGCCTGGCTGAACTGTAGTCAGTTAAGGCCAAAGTAAAATAAAAATACTGTTTTCAGAACACAGTTCTGAAGAGGTATAGGTACCCATTTGAAAACTAGGGCTATACTCAGCTGCAACAGTTCTATTACAAAACTCCCCTGATCTAAAGTTAATGCAATACAAAGTTGTCTTGCCACGAAGAAGCTCTCTCTCTGGGAGGGGTAATGGCAGGGAAATATCTGAGCTTAAAGGTCAAGGAACATGAAAGCAAAGAATGGATAAGAAATTATGTTACTCTGGTGTGAATCCCCAAACTAAACATATACCGGCTACATATGCCAGTTGGCCATCTATTTGGTAGCCAGAGGGTAAACACTTTTCATCAGTGGCTACTAATTTTGCACTTGTTCTTGACCCCAACTTTAAGATACTTTTTGTAGGAGTTTAAGGGATTACTGGGCAGTCTGTAAGACATCACTTGGCATTTACTTGGTTTTGCACCGTCTTCAGCTATACCAACCAAATTCTGCTTCTAGTTGCCAGAGTTACCTTAGGGTTAGATCCTGCAGACATCTAGTGTTGACAGGAGCTAGTGCTGACACCAAATAATTTCTCCAAGTTGGTAGATGGTGGCAGCAAACCTTAAGCTTGATACTATCACTCACAGAGTAGAAATATGAACTGCCTGACTTTGTTGTTTCTTTTTGTATGTTCCAGAGTAAGTAAGGTAATTGTTTGCCTCTTCTTTTTTTTAAAGTTCAGGTTTAATCATAGGAGTTCTCACCCATGATGGGCATCTTCTGCATTGGTACCAATGCGTAACCCATTTACAGCATTTCAGCTCAGCATGGCTTTTCTTGAGCCGCAGCACTTGCTGAGAGATAGCTTGGTGGTTTTAATTGTTGTGTGTATATTCTTATCATTATGCATTCTTTCATCTAAGAGACTGAGCATGTTCCTTCGGTTCCCTGCATACATGTGGGGTTCTGCTGAAACAGAACCAGTGACATGAGCAGAATTGGCTCCTGTAATGTTTTATTTCCTTTTCAAAAATCTTTCCTGTAATAACTACAAAAGCCAGTCATAAAAAGGAGAGTGGAAGGCAGGTACATGTCAGGAACTGTTTTATTTCAGCGACTGGAAGTCATTTTCAGCCACATTTATTTCACTAGTGAGTGGCAAAACGATACAAATTTTGACTGATGTCAGTGTGCCCAATTTGTAAATCAATTTTAGCAGCTATGTGCTAATTTGTTGCTGTGGGAGAAAATGCTGAAAAGGAGGCTTGGTTTGGTTTGGTTTGTTTAGTTTGTTTGGTTGGTTTTGTTTCTTTTTTTTTTTATAAAAGGAAATACTGAAGTACTTGTACCTGACACCGAACTTTATGGACCTCTATTTCAGGCAATTCTCTCACTTATTTCTGCGAGTTTGGACTGCATAAAGATCACAAGGTTAAGTCCATTTCTGTTACCTCAGTTGTTTTCTTAGTCAGGAAGCCTATTAGCTTTTCAATGGATTGCTGTTTATCTGCTAGAGGACTTTAACTATAATAGTTCTACAGCTGTCCATAGCTGCAAGGCATGCCATTAATGCAGTTACAAAAAAAAAGAAAAGAAGAAGAGGCTACTTACAGAAATTGGAATAATTGCTGCCTATTCCAATACTGATGGAGCTTCCAGAGATGAGAGGAAGGTGGAAGAAAAGAACTAGGGAGGGAAAAGTGGAAAAAAAAGAGAAAGGTCCTTAATAGCGGTTTGTTTCTGTGCGTGCAACCAGATGTCAGTTCACGACACGTTGTGTTGTTCACACGCACCCCCTCTCTCTGGGGCAGGATTGTGTGTTTCGGACTATGAATATATACACAGCTGTAGCTTGAATGGGGTGAAAGAAACAAACAAGTCATTGCTTCATACTTCCAGGAATCACTTCAGTTAAGGAAATGATATTATATATGACTTAATGACTCTTAGATTCAAAACTTCATTTATCAACAATATGTTATGTAAATATGCTAAATTATTATTGTTAAGTCATTCCCCACTCTCCGAAGCAGGTACCTGCCACTGTAAAGCAAAATAATTGTTTCCTTATTTAAGTGCATCCTGAATGCATTAGGCATGTTCGTGTCAAACTGGGTTGGAATAAATTTATTCTAAAATTTGATACACGCACTCCCCCTATGCATTTAAGCTTTAATATTTATAACTTGTACTTCAAAGATTTTCACTTGCAGGCAACAAAACGCACACGAGTAAAACGTGTCCTAAATAACAAAAATGTTCGGATTTCTTAAAGGATGGGCTCGTTCGCTCCTGCAGATGCACGTAAGATGTTAGCCCCTGATAGTCAGTCGGATGTAATACAGCATTTGCACGGTGTTCTGCCGAAGCTGCATTCACATCCAGATGAAGAGCGCTGTCTGTCCGCCTTGCCCTGTGCTACGGGGACGGTCCTGGCTGCCGCCCCTCCGGCCGGCACCTCGCCGCTGACGCTCCTCAGCGGGTTTCTCCCTCCGCATCTGGCGCTCGGCACCACGGCCGCACCCCGCTCAGCCCCGCGCTGTGGGCACAGCCCGTTGGGGGCCGCCTTTTCTTTTTCGGGAGGGGATTCCCCAAAGTTTCCGCGGACACCCACCCCACCGGGGCACGCCGCCGCCGCCGCCCGTCCCGCGGCGCCCCCCGGGGCGCGGTCCCGACCGGCCGCGGGCCGCCCCCC